>JBBMEG010000021.1:3304033-3327613 GCA_037832605.1 Cyclanthera cordifolia
TATATATAATTTTGAGAGGAAGGGATTGATTTCTAAAGGTGAGATAGAGACGAAGAAGTCATTCTTTGGTCCTATGCTGTTTCTAATAACCTCACAAATAAATTTAGGATAAACAAGCGTAAATGAAATATATCAAGAGATGCTTGTCCTTCAAGACATTTAACACTACTCATTTTGCAAACAGAGCAATAATTTAATAGCATGGATGACTAAGTTAATGTTTGGAGTCTCCACTCCCAATTGTTGTAACTTGAAGAAAAAAAAAAAAAAAAAATTTGGTCATCGAATGCACTTAAAAATATAGAGAGCAAAATTAGGAAGATTTACCGTACCGTGTCTGAAATACCAAGAACTTGGCAGCAACTGACGGTGCACAAACTTTGAACCTTGCGGAGAAAGTTTAGTGATTTGTCAGAAACTAGATATATGAGAGATACAATTTCATCAATGAATTTTAATAACTTCAATTCAACAAACCTCATATGCTACCTCCTTCTCCTTCCATAGTAATCCACAGTTCCAGAGCAGGGCAGCAACTAGAGTAAGAAACTACTCAAATTTAACAGCTTGGCTGCCTCAACTTATGAACCCCAACTGTAGAAGAAGATTGACTTATTTGACCTAATCGAGTCAAGTAAAACGTCATCCTGATAGTCTGTACTAAATTAAAATTGATAACAGATTAAAAGACAGAGAATCATACAAATAGTATGAACTACACTTGCTTCTAGATAGATGTGTGGGACAGAGGGCTCGTGGTACCTGCAGCCCGCACTTCCTCCTTTGGTTTGAGAAACGTGTGAACAGAGACTATCTGAATTAGTTCAACAAAAGACAATATCTTTGAAATGATCCGTCACTTTGTACAATATATAAAACTAATCGATGTTGTGGCCCTAATTATTTCCCTAATTAATAAGACAGCAAAATTGAAACGAAAAGAATAAAAGAAATAGCAAATTAAAAGCTTAAACCTAGCTCTCATTCCCTTTCCCTTCTTGACTATGGCCTAAAGCAATTATACACCACTAAGGAATGAACTTTACATCCAGTATGTTACAATGGTAGTGAAATGTGGGGTTGTGAACAAAACTGAAGTGGATTTACAAAGTGCAAACACTGGTATGAAGCACGGTGGATGACATATAAATAATAACCACAGCCTTAATCCAGTAAAAATTTGAAGACCGGATTCTCAAGTAGTTCTGCCGGTGGCTTAATATCTTGAAAATTCGTTTCTCGTAGGGAATTGGATATGTCTTCAACTGAGAAAGGAATGCTGCAATCACAAAAAGCTTAATTAGTGTTTATCCCTCCAAACAAGTTCTCAGTTGAAGGGCTTCTGCTCTAAAAATACCTGGAATCCTCTTCCAACAAAAATAAACTACTGTCTTCATCATTTGAATCTTCGGTCATCATAACCTTCATACTAGAAATAACCTAAGAAAAAAAAAAATGAAGAACGATATAAAGTTATCAAATGATAGACAAACGGATGCAGCAGTAGCCAATTCTGAACAAACTTACATCTTGAGCTACGCTCTTGGTGTTGTAGTTATCATCGCAATAAAGAGTACAAATTCTATAAAGCTGCTGAACGTTCAATATCTGAAGAAAGACGGCAAAGGTTAGGGATAAGCATGGAGAAGGATATATGCACGATCAGAGGGGGACTTACTGGGCAGAGGTCATTTCTTATTTCATCATAAGATATTCTAGACTTCTGGTGAATAACCTGCATTCAGAAATTTGTAAAGTCAGGCTATCACAAGGCCATAAATATATCATCTTAGCTTTAATATATATGTATATATTTATTCATTTTTCTTATATATATAATATTTTAGCTCACCAATAATCAAGAACATTTTTCTTATATTTATTGTCCAAGCCTTAGAAGAGTTGTTGCCTAAGATAAGGCTTCCAGGAAGCAATGAAATCTAGATCGGGAAGATTTTCATTTTTCGCCAATTAGATAAATAATTATATAATTCATGGCTGTAACATGATCAATAAATTTTTTTTATGTTAACCCAGTTATTAAACTTTGTTATATATACAATCAGATGAGTTGTGGAAGACACCAAATGTTAAATTAAAGATAATATATGGGGGATAAATAACAGACAAGTACCAAGAGATTATAAAACCATTTCACAGAATTCAATATATATTGCACAGATATAATAAATTCAGAATGGTGGCCTCCGGGAGTACATAGAACAGTGAAGGAACATACCAAGAATCCAACAGCTTGCCTCACCGGTTTTAGCTCATCCCAAGACGACTCAGCATACTATAATTTTAAATTCATAAAAAGAACGTTTAAGCATTATGGAAGTATCAGAATTTGTGTATATATAAGAGCAGTATCAAACAAAATAAGCTAATGGAGCGATAAAATTACTAAGTCCCCGCTTGATAACCATTTGGTTTTTGGTTTTTGAATTCTAAGTCTATATTTACCTAAATTATCTACATATGTTTCATCTTCTCTCTGAGTAAGTATATGAATCCTAATCAAATTCATAAATCAAAACAAGTATTTGAAAGTTATTTATTTTTATTTTCAAATTTTGGTTTGTTTTTAAAATCACAAGACGTAGATATAAAGTCATGAAAATTATGTGTTGGAGTAGTAGTTTTAGACTTAAATTTCAAAAATTAGAAATAAAAAACGAAATGGTTATGAAACGGAGCCTAAGTAATTGAAAACAAAGATAGTTGTATTGAGCTCTAAGCATAAGCTGTAAGCAAAGTTAGAAGAGGAGGCTTGTTAAAATATCAAAACGCCAGCGCACCTCTTTTTTTGTTTGGCAACTCCAAATCTCTAACTCGGCCAGTCCTGACTTTACATATTCTCCATTGTCAAACGTGCAGCACTCTCGACGAAGTAGAAGACTGAACCAGCACAAACAACAGTGCAAGTACATTTTCAAGTGCATGATAAAAGGTTCTAAAATTAATCTCCTCATAATTTACATAAAGCAAAAGTACCTATTGAAAAGTTGTACGTTGATGTAAGAAAAAACCTGACTGAATACCGTCTGGACCAAAAAGGTAGGCACCTGTAAGGTGCTCAGCATAAGATCACAGTAAAACGATATATTATTTTCTTGAGTACCAACAGAAGTTATCACATACGAAGTTCTTCTGCAATATACTAAGATGATCATTAAGTTTATCGATGATGCTGCTCCATAAACTACTGGGAGAGCTACTACTATTTGCTTGGCCAGATGATTTAAAAATATTTCCTCTCGAAGATCTGGGGGCCTGCATGCCATCAAACATACAGAGGTGTAAGTCATGGAGCCAAGATACACAACTACCCAACAAGGATATAGTTCATGAAAACTTATAACCAAGAAGGACGTATGTAATCATTTGAACCTAGTAAGATATCAATCCCTTTTTTTAACAACAGAAGTAATATGAAACTGAAAGTTTGAAGTCATGGGCCATATTTATATATTAGACTGCAGGAAACTTAGCTTGTTCCTACCTGGATACAAGTTGAAAGCAACGGTGATAGTTCCTTCTTTAGGCTGTCTCTAACTATTCCATATATCTTTTCTACATAGGCTGTTAGCTGCTGCTTGAAAAGTAGAGCAGGATATTTGGCCTCAACTTGCCGTACCACATCAAGAGTGCCAACTGGAAGGTTAGCAGAAGATAAACGAAGCCCCTGAGAAAATCAACACTTTCTCACCTTTCAATTTGGTTAATGCCAGAAAATAACATAAATCTTTCTGTTCATGAAAAATAAAGTGATTTGTCTCTCTTAAAAAAACAACTTAAAAAGTGCATATTGGTTACTTGGGCCATTCGCTCAAACAATGATGGGGTTGGAGGCTTTTGTGGTGTAGTTTTTAAACTCTTTTGAAGAAGGAACAACAATATAGTTGTGTTGGATAACCAATAAGCCATATGTTCAACATCATCCTGATTCTGCAAGTAAATCAAATACTATATTCAAATACATGGAAGATAAAAGGCAAAAAACAGAAAAGGTAAAGGGGAAGAAAAATATTTAAATACATTATACAAATACTACATTTAAGTAAATATGATTTGATCAATGACTCTACGTTTCTTTATAACTTTACAGCTTAGCCCCACTCCTTCCCAAGAATTTCAGTAAAAGCTATCTTTTCAAAGATGGGCTTTCAGAGACGGGCATGAGAATGTGTACACCACTAAGAGAATCTAAGAGAGAAGTTTTACCTCAATTGCAGAACCAATAAGCTGAATAAGCCGATCAAAAACACTTGTTTTTTCTGCTTCAAATGATTTCCAATGGAGAAAAGATTTATAAATTACAAAAGCAGCAACGGGTTTTTCCTCACTGTACCCAAGATCCTGTGTGAGGTATTTTGATAGAACATCCATGCCTTCCTGCAAAAAGTATGAAATGATCAAATACAATGAAACTAAATGTCAGAAAAACCATAACCCATTAAAGGAAAAAGGGAAAATGTTTCTATCACAAACACATACGTTCTGCCTTTCTATTTGAGATCTCCTCAATTTTGCATCAGCATCAGTTCCAAATTTTTTTGATGACGAACTGCTTAACATTTCCTACATAATGTACTCGATTTTTTTTAAACATCAATGAACATCCACGACAATGTGAAAATGCATACTACTAAGACAATATTTTATAAACTTACTTGGTGGCCATTTTCCGAAGGCTGCAGATACATGAAAGACAAAAGATCAATAAATACCCCAGAGACCTAATAGAAAAATCCTCAAGCATGCCTACCTGATTTGCTATACGTCCAGACATTTTTCTTGAAGGAGGCTTAAGCAATGCTTTCTGCTTCAGAACTTGGTCTTCAGTTTCCAAGTCAGATAACTTTTCCTCTAGTCTGAAACAACATAATAATTCAAATACCTAATATTTAGTCATAAAAATTGCACCAAGCCAATATCCATGAAAAAGACTAAAGATGCCTCTTGATACGAATTAAGTGAGCCAAATAACTGAAAAAAACCTTTGCATAGAAGTCTTTAATTCTATTATCTTTAACTCTGCTTCCGTAGCCTGCTTCAGCCGCTCTTCGCTAAGTCTGTTACTCTCCTCAAATTTTTTTTCTGTTTCATCAATTTTGTTTTCCAAAGAACTTACAAAAGCCTGCACTTGCTCGTAACCAAAACAAGTGCACACAAATGTAAGAACCAAGCATTTCAGAGAATCATGTTTAGGAAAAAAATCACATCCACAATAACGTAAGATTTGAAAACCATACCTTAAGTTCTTCATTTTCAGTAGTTAGCTTATTGATAAACTCATTATCAACAACGGGAACCTCCTGTATGACTGAGACTTGCTCAACTACTTTCTTTGCAGCCTCACGTTCCTCAATAAGAAGTGCTTTCGTTTCCTGAAATTGAGTTTGCAATTCTTCTAAATGAGACTTCAATTTTTTGTTTTCTTGAGTCTTGGCTTCCTCCATGTCAGCCTGCATTAGTAAAACACTTACTACCAGCATTACTAAACAACAATAAGAAATTTTCGCATTAATACTATCTCATATAAATCAAGGTTTGTATTTACTTGGAATACACTTATATCCCAAGTTAAAGAATGGGAGCATTATTGGATATCCAGTATAGACATTCATGGGGAAGATGTGTACCCGCATTCTTTTCTCTAGCTGCAATCTCCATGTTAGTTCTTCCACTTGCTTCTCCAGCATATTTTTGGCAGCTTGGAGCGCGCCAGTTTCCTTAGCAGCCTGCATATAATTGCAGTTTAAAGATTCAATTTCATTTGAAGTTATTAAATGATGTATTTATATAAATACTGGTATATTAACTTTACAATTTAAATTATGGAACTGGAGATGACTTAACAAATAATGTAGTATGAAGTAATAGATCTGAAGTTCCAAAGCATGGTTTTTCTTCACACTAATCATTATAAAATTAATTTTGCTACACAAGTGAGAGCGAAGGTAATCTAAATTAATTGATTTACTACTAGTCTAGCACAATAAACATTTGAGATCAATCATAATTAACAACCATAATATAGTTCGATGATCCTAGGCTAACAACTATATACACAAAATTATTGAGAATCAACAGGAAATAGAATTTTGTTAAAATAAACTTCTCTAGAAACTGCTATGCTAATCATGTTATATTAGTAATCTACTAAAATGCAAATTAAGCACATCCATTCTATATTTTGAATAAAATCAGTAATCCTGGTCCTATTAAACGTAACATTTACAAACAAAGAAAAAAAGGTTAAAAATAAGATGCAAGTGATTAATGATTTTTAGAATTGCACCATTAGTTCATTTACTGATTGAAAAAATAGACTAGAATTTCATTAATGAAACTTGCACCATTAAAGTTCATCTTAGTACAAAAATGGTCATCATAGAGCATGTAGCATAACTACAAGCTTCGAGTAATGAGAAAAGATGGGACAATGGGCCAAGAATTAGGGGATGCAACTCTTGCAGTGCACTCCATTGGACTAGTGACCCAACTATTAGCAAAACCGCTTTGTTGAGGCGGTATTGGAGTATCAATGAGTTTGATTTTTGTGACTTGCAATTCAAGGAGGAAAACAAATTGACATTGTCAGAGCTCCAAGACTGTCAATCCTTATTGGCAACTAAATAGCAGAGTTCATTTGTCCTCGAAATTATATAGTGCGACTTGAGAAAAACTCGGTTATTTCTCCATTAGACCTTCAACTCAAAGCCTAACGTAAACTCCGACATTATCTTCATTCCTAAAAGTCAGAAAGAGAACTTGAAAGATAAAGATCTTAAAATGACCAAAGTGATTATTTGGTCTCTTTTCTGTGGATGAGTTTAGCAAGCGGCTGCATATTCTTCAAATGAAGCCACCCCATGAAAGTCTCTCCAAGGTGGTGCATTAACCCACCACATATCCTGAAAATGTTGACAATCGTATCTGGACTTCATTTTGAATAATTTCTTTGGATAAACTTCTTTTTTTTGGTTGGTGTCCAAGTTTGTCCAATTTCTCTTCCATCAAGAAAGGTATGTTCTATGGCTCAGTACTACAGTGGACAACTTGGTTAAAAAGTGTAGAAAGAATTGTGTGAATATTGAGATAGACAAGGTGCGGAGGCATGCAATTTTAGTTGTCTTTGAAGCGTCTTATGCTTCTGAACACTTTGTTTTACCAATGGAATCATGTTTGTCTTTGAAGCGTCTTATGCTTCTGAACACTTTGTTTTACCAATGGAATCATGTTTTCGTACCTTTATTTTGGGGCAATGCCCTCTGTACATTGTTAAGTGTAGGTTCATTTTTCAATTACAAATATAAATAAAAGCTTTAACATAATGAAAGAAATAATTTCTTAAAGAAGAGTGAGATATAAAGTACCATTTTAAGCTTTCGAAGTTCTTTACGAGCAACTCTTCCTCTCCAAGCACATTGAGTGATAATTGCAGCTTTTCTAATCCTCAAATAATGCAAATGAGCCAAGTATCGCCGACATCGACTCTAAAATATACAAGAATTGTACAAAACTACACATTAATAATTAGAAAAGATATGGATATTCAAGATTGAAAAATAAAACAATTAAAAATTAAGAAAACTCCACATAACTTTTCTACTTATATGAGATTAATACTGAAGAAAAATTACTATCAGTTTGATAGGAATGTGGGAAATATTTATTTAGTATATTCAATGTTTTCTCGTGCCTTCCATATTGGTTATATAAAGTTTTCTCCTATTGGTGGTTAAAAGGAAAAGTTAAGCTCTTTGAACGTGTCATTAAAAAAAAAATATCATGGCATCTAGAGAAAAATAAATCAAAAAAACTTTGAGAAATCTTTCTATAGGTTCTGTGTGATAATATACATTGTATTATGCCCAGTTAGAGTGCATTACATGCATCACTGCTCAATAACTACACAATCTTATAGGATTATGCATACTGTTAATAACTATAAATGGTAAGTTTTAGGATTATGCACACTGTCAACTACTTTCAAAACCTCCCTTGCGTCCAATAAAGAATGCACCATTACGAGAGCATGGCTGGCATTACCATAAAGACAACTAAAGGCATGTCCATTTTAAAAAATGGTCGTCGTTTGAAATACTAATGCTCAAATTAAAATCTCATCCGGAAAAAATGATCATAAAAAAATTAAAAAAGAAAAAGAAAAGTGGAAAGAAGGAATTTCGCCTAAATGAGTGACGCTAATTGATGATAAGTAATAAGTTAACTAGTTTTATACCAAAAAAACTACAAAATGACCACAATAACACAAAACATCTCATCATCCATACTATAAAACTATAAATAATGATAAGATTATTTTTATATCCGTGGGTGTCCAGGCTCGCTTGCGTGCTCATCGAATATTCTCACGTGATATATCGCATGACTCCACAACATTTAGATGTTAAGAAAACTCATACGAAATTAATTCTTAGGTAGATGACTGACATGAATTGAACTCACGACCTTTAAATTTTTTATTGTTCTTTTGACCATTAAAGTATCCATGGTGGTTGATATTCTTAATTTTCAAAAGGCACTAACAGAAGCAAGAACGCCACAGAAAGTAAACGGATAAGGCAACATTTATCTGTACCTGAATGATGATTGCAGCTCTTGTCTGCCTCCTGAACTTAAGCTCTTTACGAGCAACCATACCGTGGATACTAGCTTGAATAGCTACAGCTGAAAAGCACAACCTTTTATGGCAACTGCGGGCAAAGTACATGCGCCAATGCTTTTGGATTTTGATAGAAGCAGCTTCCATTTTGATGTTTTCATATTGTTGGCGTGCAACTTGCCCTGTTAATGGGAAAAAGTATAAATAAATATTTTTTAATTAAACAAAAGGCAAAAAGTGTACGAAAAGTATCACACAATTTACCAAAATGAATAGAGCTCACCTGGCCTCTTGTACTAACGACCTCAAAGTTAGAGGTTCGATTCCCCCACCCCATGTATTGTCAAAAAAAAGTATCACGTGATTTTATAACCATTTTTTTCATTTTTTATTATCCTGTCTTTACTATCTTTAATTACAGACATAATCATTGCGCTTATTGGTTTGTTGATAGCTACTACTAATGTTATAATCATACACGTTAATCGACTTGATACCTCTACACAAGGATTGAATTTGTATAGCAGCCAACCGCAACAAAATAAAATGTCTGCGTTCCAAATATGAACGAACTTTCCTTTGAATAACAGTAGCAGATCTTCCCAAGACCTCAGTTCGGTAAGCATCTAATTCTGCCATTTGACCAGCCCTGAGAAACACTTTAGTTTTACCAATCTGTCACAAAGAAAAATAATTATTCTTACAACTTCAATGGGAAAAGTTTTACTTATCTAACCTTTAACAAAATAGAAAATGTATATACTTTAAACGCAATATATTTTTCTTTGAGATAAATTAAAGGAAAGAAACAATTACACATAAATAAGCCCACTTTTGTCGTGGATGTGATATTAAGGACAAATGTCAGCTTGATTAATTGAAGAAACAAACACCACCTGGAAGGATGTTTGGACCGGCCTTTAAATGCCAATTTTTTTAAAAAAGGTGGTGCAACGGTCTCTTAGGAAAATAAAGCTTTCAAGAAGAACAATTTTTTACCTATTAGCTCGTTATTAATATCACAAAAAAGACGGTGCAAGCTTCTTCAAAGCTTCAACTTAAATTGCTTTTTTTCAAGTTCATTGAGAGGATTATCTTCCACTCTTTGCGGTCCAACATTTGAAAACAAAGCAAAGATGAAATAGGTCTTATGGAAGGTTTGCTTCAATGGTTATTTCATATGTCAGAAAGTTACTCAGGATCTTGCAGACTTTAGTATAAACTTCTTTTATAGGAAACAAAAAAAGATAATTAATGTATAAAATAGTTACAAACGTCCTATCGAGACTAACTAAATAAAAACACACACACACACACACACCCACTCTATTATACTGATAATAAAGTAGGAAAGCTATAATCACAAAAAGAGGAGAGATGGTGGCTCCCAATAAAGCAAGATAAGTGGTGGATTCTATAAAATTGTCAATAGATTGATGTTTATCCAAGAGGATTTGATCATTTCGCTTTTCACCATAGTTTCCAAAAAAAGCATAGAGGAAATTTCTCCGAAGCATCTTCTCTATATCTTAAATGGGTGGCCGTTAAGGGTGAAGCTAAAGAGTGTGAAAATGTCTCCCAGTTTCAATAAGCTCCAAACGAATGTGTTGTATGAATTCCCAAAATGCAGAAGCAAGGGGGCACCAACTAAAGAGAAGGATTTTTGTTTCTTGATCCTTTAGACACAAGTGAGGTCGATTGGGAGAAAGAGCAATCCATGAGGATTTTTGTTGGAAATTTGAATGCATCTTGAGTGTTAAACAACGGGAAAAAGGAGGACTTCTGTTTCTTGATCCTTTAAACATAAGTGACACCTATTGAGAGAAAGAGCAAATCATGGGGATTATAGTTGGAAATTGGAATACATCTTGAGTGTTAAACAACTGCATGACTAAAAAGAAGGATTTTTGTTTCTTGATCATTTAGACATAAGTGATGCCAATTGGGAGAAAGAGCAATCCATGGGGATTTTCGTTGCAATACCTCTTGAGAGTTAAACGCAGCAAGCTCCAACATGAAGAACTTAACTTTCTTAGGTTGCGGTCCCTTCCATCAACATGATTCATTTTTTATGTTATATTCTTTGTTGAGAGCCCGAGGAGAATAAACCATCCTTTTCCAACTTCCATATCTAAGGGTAACCTAGGAGTCAAAAAAATATTAAGAAACCAAAAGGTCGTGGGTTCAATCCATGGTGGCCACCTACCTAAAAATTAATTTTCTATAAATTTTTTTGAAATCCAAATGTTGTAGGTTACGCAGTATATCCTGTAAGAATACTCAAAGTGCATGCAAGCTGGCCGAAAAACTCACGGATATAAAAAAATCCAAGTGTTCTCACTATTATTAAGAGAAATATTGAAACATTGATGAGAAAGGACCACCCATTCTTTGTTTCCACATTTTTTAAGTTTCTTCTCAAAGAAAGGTTTAGAGCATTTGATTCTATGATCCATAAACCACCAATAAAGGCTTTTATTTC
Organism: Cyclanthera cordifolia; assembly: GCA_037832605.1. NCBI lineage: Eukaryota > Viridiplantae > Streptophyta > Magnoliopsida > Cucurbitales > Cucurbitaceae > Cyclanthera > Cyclanthera cordifolia. Next base: position 3,315,154 of record JBBMEG010000021.1, read on the forward strand.
AACCAAAGCTAGTAATTTAGTAAATGTAAGGAAACTTCTCATAAAGACTAGTTTCCCGACCAAACATCTTCCCAAGAATACCACCCTTGCCAACATTTACTTCAATATTGCTAATGTCAAGTACTTCTTCTTCTCGATAGCTTTCTAAGGACTACCGAAGCATGGAGATCGTGATAGTCGGATCTCTGTGAAAAGTGAGTTTCACCAAATTTTGAAACGATGTGAGCCCTCCAAAGAGCTTCCTTTTTTTATAAAAAGCTATATCCATTTTGCTACGGTCGAGTTGTTCTTGTGTATATCATTGATAATATGAAAATTACAAAAGATTGCTTCGAATGGATCCAATCTTATGGAGAAACAACCATTTGGGGAGAGTTCCAAAGGGGAGAGAAGAAAGGTGATGTTCCATCTTGTCAAGCCACAAACAACCGAAGCTTGTCGAAGTTGAGCCGATCAACACACAACAAGGAGAAAGGGGAGATGAGACCAAAAAGCTCACGAAGGGTTTACGGATTCAAATCGAGTTTGCTATCATCCAAGAAGAGAAAACAGGATCGCCATTCTCCTTCAGGGGAGAGGATGGACGCTCCGTGGGCTTGTAACGTCTAAGAGGAGCTAGATGCACTAAGGCCGATGATGCTCCATAGAGAAGGAGAGGCTCTTGGAAGTAGGGAAGGGGAAACGTCCGCATAGGGAGCCAAGGTTCAGTCTTTGCGTTCTGATGAGGGGAGAAGAATAGCTGGGATGGCTGGTTGGATACTAAAGGAGTTAAAGAAGAAGGCACAATCTCGCTGAAGTTGGGGAGTCTGATAGTGTTGGCAAAAAAGGGAGAGAATTGGAGGAAGGAGGTGGAGACGGCGGGGAAAATAGCCGATGTTGGGTGGGAGAAAGACGTCTATAGGGAACTAAGGTCTAAGGTGTTGTCCTTGCTCTCTGTGGAGGCAAAGTCAAAGGTGTATGAGATGGAGAGGTTGAAAGACGAAGAAGGTGGGAGGTTGGATAGTGTCTAAGGTTGAAGATGAAGGGTTACAGAAAAGAAAGAAAGTTTGTGGTAGAGGTAGAAAAGAACAAGGAGAATTGATGGTCGAGGGAAGCGACATCGGAGGCAGTAGAAAATGGATGGAGAAGAATGGATGCGATAGATCGATACCGTCTGAGGAGTGAAGCAATCGACGGGCCTCCTCTGGCGCCTGCAAGTTTGAAAAGATAGGGTTAGGACCATTAGGTAGTGATATGTAATCTTGTATCCTTATTTGAATCCTCATTGGTTGTTTTGACTACCTACCATTTCAAAGTCGACTTCCATTGTTCCCACTTTTCCCTTTAAAGATAATTCCTGAAGAGCTTTTTATTATCTCAAAACCAATTGATAATGAGTGGAGTACTTCATCTATCTTCTAAATGTTGTGAGGTATTCTCACCTTTCTAGTGTGAGATCCTAGACACTTCAATAGTGCACGTCACCTTGGAGCAAGCAGGAAAAGGAGAGAGATTGTAGATTAGCAAGTTCGCAAGAATTGCATTCACAATTATGAGCCTTCCCCTTCGAAAAATATTGTTGGATCCCAAAATATGCATTCGTTTTTCAATTTTTCTATAATATGAGACCAAAAGGATGTTGTTTTTGGAGTTCCATTAAACGGAAAGCCAAGCCCGAATAATAATATTCTCAAGGAAGTCCCAATCTACCATATTGAATGTTTATTCAATGTCGAGCTTGATAACAGATCATGCTTCCCAATGCATCTATTTCGTATGCTCTCTCTAAAGCTTGCAATTATAATTATTTCGATTGTAAGCCTCTGGCCAACATCACTGATTAGAATCCTATCTCCATGCGCAGAACTTGATTCTTGATGCACCATTTTCAACTACTGTGTAGATTTTTACTCCCACATTTAGAAAGGACCCCAACCCGAAAAATTAGGTTTCTCATATGGGAGCTTACCCTAGTGCTGCAATTAATAAACAAGATGTTCTCCTACGTAAATCTTCATGGTAATACTCACCCCCAACTACTGCATCCTGTGTTTCATTCTCAAACCACCTATTCAGCAATAGTTCCATGGCTAATGATTTTTCAACCTTCATTCAGCAAGCCTTCATTCTTCTGGAAACTTTGGTAGGAGAGAGACACGCGGACTTCCACAGACAGTAATCAAGCCACTGAGGCTTTTATTTGAAACCGCCACTTATCTAGCCTTATTTTGGAGTCATCATTTCACAATTTACATCTCACGTCATCTCTCTCCATTTTGTGATTTTACAACCTCACTTCTTTATAATCACATTGGAGATGTTTTTTGTAACGAGTCTCAAAAGAATTTTTGTAATTATTTCATATATCAATGAAGCACTTTTGTTTCTTGAAAATAATTATAATAACTATTTTTTTAGTGCCAATAGAGATTTTTCCATATTTTGTCGAGAAAGCGCTTCCTACTAGTATACATGCACACAAATGTAAAAGAAAGATAAGTTTACTGCAAATACATTATCTAATTTTCACAGCCATACCTGATACCCTTTAAGGTTAACTTTCTGCAAAAGCCTCTTGCACGCAGTGACTTCATCAGAGCTATTAACAAGCAGTTAAAAGAGTTATTAAGAGCTTCTAAAAGACCAAGAATCTAACATCACAATCTTAAGAATATCACTTAAGAACGGATCACTAAATTGTCTTTATTAATGTGTGAACTACCTCCCCTTCAAAACATCAGGTGCCAAGATAGTAAACCGACCAATAAATTCATCAAACGTCTTCCTAGTGGGATATCCAGCACAACTGATCCTGATTGCTTCCATGACTCCCTATATAAAATCTCTCAAGTTCACGTGTGTATAAGAGAGGTATGATTGGACAAAAAAGATGGGGAAACATAAACTTACTCCACATCGGAGCTGCTGTAGCACATTAGTATTCTCAAAAATGGCTGGTTTAAGAAGGTTGTTTGGCTTTACACAGCGTATGTAGTGTGGCTCCGTGGCATTTAGTGTCTCAAGCAAGGATTGAAGTTGTTGCTGGAAAGGTAAAAAAATGGAAATTCAGTTAAAAATACAAATACAAATTTACTATTAAAACATAAACACACCTTAAATCTAGTCCCTATTGATGAGAACTTGGATGATTTGGAGGTTTCTTCAGGTGAGGGGGGGAAGAGCCCTGAAACAAAGGAGCATTTAGAAGCACTCAAGAGTGCTTGATGCTCCGCAACAACATAATCTTTGTTTTTGTCCAAGAAGAGTTCTGTTTGGTAGGTAACCTAGAACAAAATATACCACCATAGAATTATAAAAAAGATAAACCAACTTAACTATAGCAAAATTGAGAGAGTCACTTCTGAAGGACTTCTAGCTTATATTACATAAATAATAAGAGTACTTACATCACCAGCATAATGACAAATTGTGAAGTCAGTTCGTGACAATTTAGGTTTGCTAAAGCGCTTATTGTCCTTAAAAGTTTGATATAGTTTCTGAGCAAAAGTATCATTTGTGGACCTGGGAAACATGCTACAAAATGAAACAAAAAATTTTATCACCTTCCATTCCCATGCACAAAAGATTTCAATAGACGGACTGTCTCAGAATATTTTAAAAAATGATAATGAATACATACCAAGCCTCATCCAGAAGAGCTATGACACCACCAGGTTTCTGAAAGTAACAAACTTAATATTAAAGAAAATATTCAATGTTCAGTACAGAAATCAAAAAATGTTTAATTGAAGCAATTGGAGAACAATTATCACACTAACAGCTAGAGAATCTGCTAAACAATTGCATTATATTTAAAAGTTTCAACTATTAGGCTGAGTATAATAATCTAGTTTTTTTGAATTTTTCTTAAACAGTAAAGTTAATGAAAATGAGATTTTAGAAAAGTTAAGATAAAAAAGGAGCTATGCTTCCTCCATTAGTACTTTACAAAGGCACCCCAATTAATATGAGTGGAGTAGTTACATAGCAAATTAGATATAGAACACTAAAAAAGAATATTGAAAATTCTTACAAACTACTTAGAAGGGGAATTTATCTTTTTATAGGAAATAGAAATTTTTGTACTAAAGTTCTGTCATAAGAAACTCAGAGGAGATGAAAACAATGTGAACGAATCTTGGGAATGTTTTCCATGATAGGGGAACAAGACCGTAGAAGTAAATTATATTACAAAATAAATTTTGTAGGAAAAAAACAATTTAATTAAGTAATAAAAGAAAGAAATTTTTCTGCACCTTCTCGATGAGATCAAGAACATCTTGATTATCAATAAATTCAATATAACTCCAGTCAATTTCTTCTTTTGTATATTCTTCTTGCTCCATCTTGAACACGTGCTGTAAACAACAATCTAAGTTAAATTTCAAGATCCAAAAGTTAAAGGAAAAAGGTTATCAAATTCAAACTCCACCTGGTTGAAATGCTGCTGCAATTTCTCATTTGTCAGGTTAATACAGAATTGCTCAAAGCTGCATAAATCAATACATACTCAAAAACAAAGCCTAGAAAGAAAACAATGTTGAAGTAACATGGTATGGCTTTAAACTTTTCTTTCCCCCTCTGAATGAACGGAGTGTTGCTTTCTACCAATCCGATTATTCATAGAATATGGAGAGAATATGATCCATTAATGAAAGGTAAAATGAGGTCACATGTATAATACTATGATATATGTTGCCAACAAAAGATGCATGAAATTGCTTGATGGAATTTCATCCTCCACTAACGATGAAAGCAAAAGCATACCAGTTAAGCACCTGTTTGTCTTGAAACTCTCGAATCCATAGATATCAAGAACCCCAATTAAGTTCTTTGAATGAGGATCTTGGCCAATTGAGTTATTAATCGTATCAACAATCCTGGGTCCATGAAGAAAATGGTTAAGAGCATCCAGCAAGTGATATAAGCAACAATTAACTAATTTAAATTAAAAAGCAACCAAAGATTCGCAAAGCCTACCAATCAAATAATCTTGAATAAACAATTTTTGCTAAAGCATCTCTGCTGAGAGTTGCAGAGTCTGGGTCGAGACATTTAGTTATGGTTTCATCGCGTGTAACTATCACACGACTACACATTGAATCTTCAAGAGACTTTTCATCACACCTGTTCCAAAACAAATATTGTTACAAGCCTTGAACAATCTCAGACATCACTTCACTAAAATTAGAAGCAAACTAATTACATGAATAATTCTGCTGCCATTTTGAGATGGAACCGAGATTTTTCATCCTTAGGTTCAGAGGAATCCGCATCCTTCCCCTTTGAAAATTCAACATTGCCCAAATGAAGTACTGCAGCTACTACTCGAAATATAGCATCCTAAAAAATAAGAATACAGACCTCAAATCAATAGCTTAATTGGTTATATTCACCAGCAAGTCAAAGAGGCTCAAGAGAAAAGAACCTGCTCGGTTGTACTTATTCCAACAACATCCATAGCTTTCCTAGTAGAAAGATATTCCTTAGAGTCATCCACTCCGTCAAGTTCGTAGCAATTAGATTGATTAAGATAATGAAATGTTCTTGGATTCCCTAATTTGTATTTTTCAATTTCCTGGTCAAAAAGGGAAAAAAAACAAAAAACAAAAAATCGCTCAATTTCAAAGAGGTGAAAGAAAACATCTCACTGCATTAAAGATCCGTTTAAACAAACAGAATAAACCATTTACAATGGAAACGGACGTCAAACGTAATTTCAACTCAAACACTAACTTACGGTTACTTCCCAAATTTAGGTGGAAAAGAACAAGTGAGGAAAAAAGGGAAACATCCTGGATTGTAACTACAGTTGGTGGGGCAACTATAAACAAGGTTAAGTGTGTGTCTAAATTATTCAGATAATGCAATAAATCAAAATCTAACCCTTCCATTTTCAAAATCAAGGTACAGACTGCCTGAGACTTTATTATTCAACATTCATGGAATCATGATGGGAAATTTACCTCTGTTGGTGCAGCACAAAGCATATAAAAGCAATGATAATTCCTCTCAGGATCAGACACTTGGCAAACACGGGAACGTTCTAATAAATAAGTTCTAATAGCAGCTCCAGAAATTCTCCAACTCTGATCAAATTGGATCTCCACAAATTTACCAAACCGACTGCAGGTACACAGTAATCAACTCAGGAGTCTTATTCTGTTAGAAAGAACATATAAGAAAAAACTGGCGGTCAGAAAATGGGAAAAATAGAAACCAAAAATAGGTTGCCCACCTTGAATTATTATTTCTAACTGTCTTTGCATTGCCAAATGCTTCGAGAACAGGGTTGGACTGCCCAAAGAAAGTGTCGTATAATATGATAAATTTGTTGCCAGCCAAACAGAAGATCATTTCAAAAAAAACAAACAGAAGGTGCTAAGTTCTTAAGATGTAATGGGAGGGAAAACCTTTTTCCAGTAATATTACTATAGGGACAAATTTAACCGTTAAGACAAGTTTAAGTTAATTATCATGATTTAACTTAAGATTTCCTCTTATTGTAAAATTACAATTTACATACTATTTACTATAAATCAAAGAAGGATATGAGCCTAAATATAAAAAGAATCACAAACAATAGAATGGTGACCTCTTGAGCGGCCTTCAGGATTGATGATAATTAACAAATCAATAACAAGTTCGAACCTCTAGAACTTGCTGCTCTACAGAGCGTTCACCAGTTGCAGCCTTTCCTCCAGCTCTGCCTCCAACATAGGCAAGATAGCGCATAAGCATCTTCGTGCTCTCTGTTTTACCAGCTCCACTTTCCCCGCTTACTAAAATTGACTGGCTGATACTCTCATTAACCATCTGTCTGCATTTTTTGTCATTTTTAAATTCGCATGCAAAGCTAAAACATTTAATTATTAAAAATGCATAGATATAACCAATTTAAAAAATGCATATATAAATATAGTATGTGGGAGTACCTATAAGCAGAATTCGCAATAGCAAAGGGATGTGGGCTCAGCTCACCGAAAGCTGCACCTTTGTATTGTTGCATCATGTGATTATCATATAAATGAGGAAGTCTTCGAAAAGGATTTACGGCTATTAGTATACTTCCTGTATATGTCTGTTGAATTGTAAAGAAATTTTTAACTAACCAGGTTAGTACTTCCACTTAATCATAAAGATGCATTATAACGGGAACAAGACATTTATAGGTCCAACAACAACACTTCTCAACCCTTTGTACGAAAAGGAACAATTAGAGTATCAAGAACAAAAACACCACAAAGCAGCAGATCAAAAGCCTCTACCCCAGAAGAATGAATTCACAAATATGAAAAAAGAGTAGAGACTCACATAAATTTCATTGACATCATAACGACATTTTAAGTTTTCTAGAAGTCCTGGCTCATGTAAATAAGCTAGTTTTGTCATATCATCCACACCACATGATGGAAAATCAGGATCCTTCGGGAATACATTTGATGATTTGACCTCAACCTTGAAAAGAAAGATACATAATCGTTAGAAATGAACCCCATTGTTTGTTTTTTATAAATAAAAAACACTACTTCAACTTATTGTCATTGAACAAAGAATGATAGAATTGTTGTCCTAATTGGTGATGGGAAAAAAGCCAACAAACATCAAGGTTACGGCATTAATCATCATGGTTTCTGAACAAATCAATGTTACAGCGTTAATCATCATGGTTTCTGAACAACTGAAACGAAAAAGGAAATTGAACAAAACATCATCAAAATATTTCTATGAAACCTTAACGAGGAAACTGGCCCAAACAGCGCCTCGGCATCAACCATGAAAAGCACGAAGCAGAACTTTACGTATGTACAGTAGATAAATGTATAGAAAAAAGAAGATTAACTCTGTCATAAACAATTATGATCACCTAGTCAGCAGTATGCAATAGTTTAACAAAGAACTATTATTTCTTTTGTAATTCAAAGTTTTAACACAGCAAATGAAGTGCAACTCCTCCGAAGTATCACTTACAGTAGCTCCTGATGTACAGAGTACTCTGATATCTTGACCATTAACTTCCACTACCTCCCCATCTATCCAGGCTACCTCAGGATCAGCAACCCAAACAAGAGATCCAACTGCTAGACTTAATTGACCAGCCTGTGACACGAATAAGATGTTTAATGAATCAAATACATAGCAGGATCCTCCATTTAAGAATCAATACGAGCATATAAAATGACATTGAAAGCTAAACATGCAAAATTGTATGTCAATAGAAAAAACGAACTCGCCCTATTCATCAACACAAAAAGAGAAAATTCAGATTGAACGTGAAGTAAAAAGATAAGCGGTTCTTACTGCATATAATATATCCACAGGAAAATGTAGCATACAAAAAGTTCAAAAACAACACTAGACACTGCCGTTCATGATTTCTAGACTGATATAGCATCTCAAAACGAATGCAATCAAAATCAAAATATAGTATTGAGGACAATATCAAAATTCCATTTCAGCTTGATAAAGCTAGGACTTGGCTCCAGTCAGCTAAACTAATCCCGACGAATTGAGCTCATTAAGTCATAAAAATTGAAGTGGAGGATACGGGTAGCAAAATCATCGAAAACGGATACCATTGTGGAGCAAACTCGATCAGCCAAAGATCCAAGGAGTTTGAACGACGAAAAATCAACAGCAAATACCACAGCACAAATGAACCATTCTAGGGTTTTTCACCATCGCAACAGGCTCGGAACAGAAGCCGATGAAAAAAGATGAGCTCTGCTTGGGCAATCATTGTCGTCGTTCGTTCGTTCGTGAAACCATGAAAATGCAGAATGAGAGGATTGAGGATTGAAGATTGAAGACTTCCGTTGGGGTCAGTAGAGAAGGAGATGAAATTGCTAGAATTTGGATTGAAGTCGGGAGGTTTAACGTGCCGACATTGATGAAGCGGCAATGGCAATGAAGAGGTGTGCCGTCGGCGGAAAAGGCGGTGTTCCGGCGAGGGTTGCGGTATGGGAGAAGGGTTTGGGGGCAGAGAAGGGAAGAGAAAAGGAGGTAGATTGTTCCGGCGGGTACGAGGCGGGTGGCGTTCAGGATTAATCTCAAAGTCGAATAACAAAGATGATACATCTAAAAAGGAAATATAACGCTCTCAACAATATCTATTCATAACTATATTTGCTTATTATCAACGCGGAAGATAATATAACGAAAGATTGTTTTTTTCAGGAAAAAAAAAAATTATATATATATATATATCAATTATAATACATTTCCAAAAAAAAACAAAGTTCAAATATTAGAGATGTTCTATCATCTATTAGATGTAATTACATTCTTCTCATCGGTAATATGGTAACATAAAAAATAATTATGGATATATTTATCAAAAATTTAGTTTAATTATTTTTTGACTTTGAGCTACTTATTTTTATTATTAGATATCTTCAAACTTTTAAAATAGCAGGTTTGAGTAATAGAAATAAAAATTATTGATTAGTTTGCACTTTTCTATCATATCGATCACAAAATTAGTTTCACTTCTTTTCCTTTATCTATTATCTTATTTCATTCCATTGTCATGTAGAATCTATTTTTCATCGAATGAAAATGGTGTAACCGTAATAATTGAGTTTTTTTAATATTTTTTAAAATAATTTGAGTGAATTTGTAGTGTCACTCCGTCTATTTACAACTATTTATAATATTGATATACACATGATTATAGAAATAACGATAACTGCGAAAAAGATATAGACGATCATGTTAAATTGAGAGGTTGATTAATGTGTTTAAAGTGAAAATAGAAAATTAAAAAAAAATATATATATATTACTTGTGTTTCCCTAAATGGGATAGAATAATTAGGAAGACAACTATATACAAAATTGAAAAATAAAAGGGCGTTATAATAGAACAAACAAACTATTAGAAATATGATAAAGAACAATATGGTTTTTTGTGACTTATACACAAAGAATTGTTATTTTTCTCGTTCTATTCACGTGACATTTTGCCTCAAATTTATTTAGGATAAATACTTTTGCTCTTGAAATAGTAAGCAAATGCTACTTAATATACACACATATTTGGTGTCACAATATTTTTATTTTGTAATACAAAATGGGCAGGAGACCACAAACCCTACGTAAATGATACTACTGTTCTCAAACGTGTTGAACTATATTAACATAAAATAATTAAACGATTAAACTTCACATATTTGTTAATATTGTTGAAACAAATTTTTTTATGCACTCTATATTTCTTATTTGTTTAATAAGATGATTGAATTTGTTTTTTTGTTTTTTTTTTAAGATTCAACAATGAATGCGGAAGATTTAAATTTATAGTCATAACCTTTCGGTTGAATTAATTTAATTTAATGCTACCCTCTCGTTGCCGGTTAAATTAATTCATAGTTGGGAAGCATCTGATTCTAATGTCACGTCAATCGTCGCGTGGCACTGTATATAATATTTACAGATTGCGAGGGCAATTTTGGAAGTACGTTTAAAAAGCAAAAATCCTGGTAAATCACGGATCTCCAAGATGGAAAGTTCCTCGGTAATCAACGGTTGAGATCTTCTCTTTCGGCCACGCGCCATTTTTAGTTAAGATTGCTCCAACATCCTCGGATGCCGTTTTTTCTCAATATTATTTTTATCATTTATTATTTTCTTTCTGATTAGTCCCATCATTATTTGTTATATTTTTTAAAACATTTTATAAATAATTGTAATATCTAGGTAGCCACTCGAAACAGTGATAGTATTTATAAGACACCACCAAATGATTGATGGTGTAGTGGTTTCATTGTTTGGTGTAAATCAGTTCAACACCACCGTCACGGATTCGATGCTGAAAATTGGTTTCAGAACATTAGTTCCCTCCATTTAAAATGAATTTCTACTCTTCTTTTTTTTAATAACGAATTTCCTCGGGCTTATTAGGAGCGCGTTTGGATAGGGCGGGTTGGGATGGGTTGGGATGGGAAGGGATGAGATGGGATGGGAAGTGTTATAAAACGGTGTTTGGGGTGCAGGGTTGGGATGAGAAGTGTTATAAAACTTTTATCGAGTACAAATTTTCTTTTAATTTAATTATATTAAGGACTTGTATAATTTATTTATTTATTTTTCGTATTAAGGGCTCATATCAGTGACAATTAAATCGATCCATATTAAATATTAATCTTCCTTGAGTGAATTCTAATTAATGATTTTCCTATATTTACCATTCTTGTTTGGTTCTTAAAAAAATCAAATTGTATAAGAAAAATGAAATTGTATATGTACTTAAAAAAAAAAATCAAATTGTATAAGAAAAATGAAACTCAAATAATTTTTTTTCTAAAAAACTTGATTACAAGAGGTTGAATTCTCTCATCGGAGAGGGATTTTCACAACTCATCCTTGAAAAAAAAAATGTAGGAAAGACAATAATTAATTAGAAGCTTTAATGAGGGTTAATTATAAATTTCAATTGTTCTTGTCCATTCCAAGTGTATTCTTCATGCTATCCATTGCACCCTGAGCCATATGCATCATCTGCTCTCCCTTCTGCAAATTAAAGTTACAAATATTTCATGTTTTAAGATTAAAATCATGTTAATATCAATTAAAAATAAAATTCATATAAACACGAAGTTATTATGTATTATTACTATATTATTTTAAGGTTGTAGTAAATTTAATTATATAATTATTTGTTGGAGAAAATTAGAAGTATCTTGCTTGGCTTGGTGGGTGGACTCTTTGCAAGATTGAGAAGCGTCAGCTGCTCGGTCATTTATTTGTTTTGATGTCTCTTTTCCGATTCAATCCACTCTTTCGCCATAGCCTTCAATTCATCAAAAAAAAAAAAAAAACATATTCGATAATTTTCATAAACACGACTAATGTTAGATGTCAATGACAATTTTGATTTTGATTTTTTTTTTTGTTCGTAACAAAATTAAACCGGATTTAAAATATGTTAAACTTAACGCTAGATCACATCCATCAAACTTGTGAATCAATATTCCATTTACCGACTTAATTTAGAATGATCTCGAAACCGTTTTCGAGCATATATTGGGAAAGATGGAAGGTTTAGGTACCTGGGTTTGGCCTTCGGATTGGCCTGCCTTGAAGGTTTGTTGCATGCTAGACATGGTTTATGTGAATTATTTTTTTATTTTTTTTTTATTTTTTGTTATTGTGATAATGCCTTGCTTTTTACAGCATGGTTTTGATAGGAATAGATAGAACAAATTATTAGAGCGATAAAGTTAGAGTAACGGCTATGCCTACGAAATTGGATCAACTTGCCCACGTGGCAGTTTTTGATTGATTGATTTTTGTTTGACAGTAATTGATGGAATTTTCTGCCTTGGGAATTGCGTACTACTGAATCTTTCAAATGTGGTGGGGCCCAGTGTGCCGTGCAAGCATTCGGCCGACATGTCGTATAGACTTCTTCTTCTTCTTCTTCTTCTTCTTCTTCTTCTTCTTCTTCTTCTTTTTTTTTTTTTTTTTTTTTTTTTTTTTTT
>JBBMEG010000021.1:3357305-3392814 GCA_037832605.1 Cyclanthera cordifolia
TTTTAAATATTCAAAATAAAACTCATTCTAAATACTAATAATACCCACTCTTAAAAATTATATCCAAACATCCGGCGCTGCATATTAATTTTTATTGAAAGTTGCCACTATTTTAATTTATTTTTAAGGATGTGTTTGAGACAAAGAGAATCAAAATGAACACGAGAGGAATGAAAATTGGAAGGAGAACGGGAAAAGAGAATGATTACATAAAAAACAATTAATTGAGTTTGTGGACAAGAGAATTATTATTGAGAAAATGGTTAATTGTGTTTGGGGAAGAAAATAATAATGAAAAAAATAAAATAATGTGTATGATATGAGTGAAAAATAGTTTTGGAAGAACAAAAAATTATTATAGAAAGAGTCAGAAAGCAGCTAGAAGAGAATATAAATGCGATTTTAAGAAAACGTGATTATGGTTAGAATAATTTTCGATGTCCTAAATGGTGACCCAAACATATAAGTGAATTTGATACATCGGAAATAAAATGGGAGATTTTCGACTGATTAAAAAACGTATTAGAAAATTATGTGTGTTCACACGTTGTAGCGAAAGGGTTTAATGTGTATGTACTCGGGATTCCAGGTCTGTGCTTTGACTTTGAATACAAATTTGTGTACTTTTTGGAATGGAAAAGAAGGGTTAAAAAAATCCGAGAAAGAAATTGTAGTCATTGTGACCTTGGATTCTTGCTCAGGAAGATAAGTTCGATGGTTTTCTTTTGAGATAATTGAAGAATGCACGGTGGAGTTGATGTTTTGTGGGCTCGTTCGATGACTTTATTGAGCAAAAGGTTTTACTTTTCTTTTGTTGCTGTTTGTTCTAATCGCATTAGCTCTCCTCCATGATGTTCCTGTGGGTTTCTCTTTCTTTTTCTTCTTCTTTAGCTTTAGTAATCATACAATTTTGCTGCATTTTGATGCCTACTTACAGCGAGTTCAAATTCATTTTGTCAATGCTTGTGCTGTTCTTGATATTTTCTCCCATTTCCTTGCTCTTCATCTGTTAATGGTTTGTATTTGTTAGTAGATACTTCAGAAGAAATAATTGAAAGGAAAAGAACAGTGAATTGGGACTTGAGTTGACTCTCTCAACTTCTAAACCATTCAATTTTCCAATTGTTTGAACGCTTTTGTGTTCTCTATTTTTAATTGGTTGCCGAAAGAATCGTGCAGTACAAGGCTTGATTGTTTGGGAATTGGGTGTTAAATTTGTTGTAAATTTGCTCAAACTTTCAATTGCGTGCTTCTTACCGAAACTTTTTTGTATGAAGTCCTGATCTCTCTCTCATTTTTATTTGATCTGTTTTTGCAGATTTTCAGGTGGAATGAACCAGCATGAGAGCAAAAACATGGATTAACGAGAAAAAGTTTGGCCTCAAGAGTAAATTTAGAAAAATGATCAATTGTATTCGTTCAGGGGATCAATTAAGAGTAGATGAAATGATGAATTCATCAGATTCTCTGGCAACTCGGGACTATTCAGCCGGTGGTTTTTCATCACGAACTGGGGAGGTGGAAACAAAGGTGGATAATGACAACATTGAAGAAGCTGAATCATCTCTTCGTGAGAGCGGCTATCTGAATTATGAGGTTTGTCTCCCTTCAATTATGAAACCACTATTTTAATTTTTAAATGAGGAGGCAAGAAATTCTGTGTGTTCTTGATAGCATTAGCTCATTGTGCTTTTCGTTGAGGACATCACCAGAAAAAAGTATTTTCATGAGGCAGGTTTTATCAGAATGAATTATTGGTTAATTAAAAATTGTATGTGCACAAATTCTTCAATCCCCCTAGATACAAACATTTGACCATGTACAAAGCCTGCTTAGCTCAGCCATAGTGACATGTATTTTTTATTAAGAAGTTGCAACTTCGAATCCCCAAATCAGGAAATTGTTTTGAACTAAAAAAAAAGCAACGTAAATTACTCTGTTTGAGAACACAATCTACATGGTGTTTAAGGATACTAGAATGTGATATTCCACCACAATTGTTTGAAATGAAATGTCATGTTTGCTATTTTTTAAAACTGAGCTACAGTACCTTTTAATTTTCTAGGAAGCACGTGCTTTACTTGGAAGGCTGGAGTATCAAAAGGGCAACATAGAAGCTGCTCTTCATGTATTTGAAGGAATAGACATTGCTGCTGTAATTTCCAGGATAAAAGCTTCCATTTCAACGAAATATGAACAAAACAGACGCCAATCACAAAGTGATGTTGCGCCTACAATGTCTATGCATGCCATTAGTTTACTTCTTGAAGCTATTTTTCTGAAAGCAAAATCATTACAGGGTTTAGGAAGGTTTGTAGGTATTTTTTCTTCTCTCCCCCCTGCTAAGATTTTCAAACTACGCTCTTTCTCCCTCATCTGTAATCCTAATCTTTACTCTTTGTCTATGCAGAGGCAGCCAAATCATGCAAACTAATTTTAGACACTGTTGAGTCTTCATTTCCAGAAGGCTTGCCCGAAAACTTCGCTATTGATTGTAAATTGCAAGAGACACTAACGAAGGCTGTTGAATTGCTTCCAGAATTGTGGAAATCTGCCGGTTCTCCAGAAGAATCTATCTTGTCGTATAGGCGTGCCCTTCTCTATCAATGGAATCTGGAAATGAAAATCAGAGCAAAGATAGAAAAAGAGTTTGCAGTATTCCTTCTCTATAGTGGTTGTGATGCAAATCCTCCCAATCTTCGTTCACAGATGGAAAGCTCATTTGTGCCAAGAAATAATATGGAAGAAGCCATTCTTCTGTTAATGGATCTAATGAGAAAATACGTACTTGGATTGATCGTATGGGACCCATCTATAATTGAGCATCTCTCGTTTGCACTGTCTATTTCAGGGGAATTTGGAGCTCTAGCTAATGAGGTTGAACAATTGCCTCCAGGAATTATAGGAAGAAAAGAAAAGTACTGCACCCTTGCTCTTTGTTACTATGGGGATGGTAAAAGCTTAGTTGCGTTGAATCTGTTGAAAAACTTCTTGAGTAATGTAGAGAACGTAGACTGTTTACTGGAATTGTTGTTGGCTTCAAAGCTGTGTGGAGAAAATTTGGTTTTTCTTGACGAGGGAGTGACGTACACGTCAAGAGTGCTTTCGGAATTGCATGGTAAATGCATCCAGATGGCTTCTGTTGCGAATTGCTTACTTGGTGTGTTATTGTCAGCTATATCCAAATCAGTTGCTTCTGATTCTCATAAAACTTCGAAGCAATCTGAAGCACTCAAGGCACTACAAACTGCTGAGCAACTAATGAGACAAAGAGATCCATTCATTATTTATCATCTTTGTCTTGAATATGCCGAACAGAGAAAGATGGATATTGCACTTTACTATGCAAGACAGCTAGTGAAACTCGAGGCCGGCTCTAGTCTGAAGTCTTACGCCCTCTTGGCCAGAATATTGTCTGCCCAGAAACGGTTTGTGGATGCAGAGACTGTACTCAATGCTGCTCTTGAGCAGACTGGGAAGTGGGAACAGGGCAAACTCTTACGAACCAAAGCTAAGCTTCAGATTGCACAGGGCCAGTTAAAGAGCAGTATAGAAACGTATACTCATGTTCTTGCTATAATTCAAGTCCGGGCTAAAAGTAGTGGGGTTGGAAAGATGCTTTCTAAGGTAATGGATTTGGATTTGTGCAGATCAAAGCTTGTTCTTGTGATTTGATGTTATGATGTTTACAAATGAGAAAACATGGTCAAATAATTTCACTCCGGATTTTAAAGACATATCACTGTAGTTAAGTTTGATAGCTGATTCTAGAAGTTCTGTTCACTGCAACTCGCCTGAAAACTGAATTTGCTTTTATCTTTGGGAATGTCTCATGAGGCTTTAGAAACCTGATGTGGTTCCTTGTTGAGTTAATAATTAATTCATTTATTTCTTTGGTTCACCTTCATACAGGATGCGAGAACATCTGACAGAAGTCTGGAAATAGATACATGGAACGACTTGGCCAATATTTATACCAGCTTGTCTCAGTGGCGGGATGCTGAGATCTGTCTATCAAAATTGCAGGCAATCAATCCGTATTCTGCTTCCAAATGGCATTCCACAGGTAAAACATCATACCTCCAATCCCCCATCATATTCCATGGTAACGAGAATGAAATGGTAGTTTTCTAAGAAAACAAGAGAGGAAATATGTCTGAGAGTCCCATGTCTTAGATTACTGCCACTTGCTTCGGTAAGCATTTACGATATGTTTAGGGCCGCAATTGTGTCATTATAAATGGTGAGTTATTATAATATGCAAATATAAATGGTGGGTTATTATAATATGAGAGGTTATATGCAGGTAATAATTTTTGTTTAGAATTCAGGTTATTACAACACAAGATTAATATAATAAAAAATTTTACAATAATATGGCTAGAAGGGTTCGTAGATAATAATCCGTGGTCAAAATATGAGTTGAGTTATTTAACCCAATCCAACCCACCCATAATCGGAAGCCTAAACGTCCCCGAGTTTAGTAAAACTTGGCATTTTCAACTTTAGAGGTGTGTGGTTCCTTATTAGCTCGACGATTTCAGTTTTTTCCCTTTTTGAAATTGATCCGTTTAATTAAATAACACCTTCTTACCCAAAGGTTGAAAGTACGTGTATTACCGGATTAACTTTGTTGTAATTGATATTTCCCAAGCAAGAAACAATGTCAAGTTTTACCGTTCCAAGTGTTGGCTAAGAACATCCTTTTTTTAAACTAAATTAAGAACATCTCTCGAGCCTTGATACCTTCAACATTCAATAATGAATTCATACTTGATGAATCTGCTAGGTTTACTGTATGAGTCAAAGGGTCTCCCACGAGATGCTTTGCAAGCATACAATAAAGCCTTAGACATTGATCCTGACCATGTTCCTAGCTTGATATCAACTGCCTGTCTTCTCCAACAACTAGGCGGCAGCCAGTCTTTTCCTGTTGTAAGAAGCTTGCTAACAGACGCCCTTCGACTAGATCGAGCAAATCCATCTGCATGGTACAATCTCGGGTTGCTTTATAAAGCTGATGTCGGAGCATCAGCACTGGAGGTCGCTGAATGCTTCGAGGCTGCAACTCTGCTCGAAGAGTCGGCACCTGTTGAACCTTTCAGATGATTGAAAACATGCGTTCTTTATTTTGTAGAGAAGTGGGAATTTGTTGTCATAGTTCTAAAGTCTTACTCAGATCTTCATTTGTTTGCTGCATTTTCTTCTTCAGGATTAGAAACAACAGTAATAGATGATTTGACACAAACTAGTGTGTAAATAGAAAAGGCAAATTTTACAGGCTGTTAGTTTTCTAGCCAATCTTCTACTGTCGTTTTTTTTTCTTTCCCCTTTGTTTTACAGAAATATAAGCATTACACTTGATCTGTTCTGTAACATTTCTGTTATAATACTTCCAATTGTTAGACAAAATAATTTCCAATATGTGTGAGTTCGTGTATATACACATGTATATATATGTATGTGTGTGTATATATATGCATGTATATATGTATGAATATATGTATGTATATGTATGAATGTACCCATGGATGATAACTTTTTCATCCTCTTCTGGCTCCATTCATACTCATTGTCAATGAAACATTATACTACATCTTCTCTTAGTCGTGTAGATGGTTAATTAGGCTCCAAGAAGCAAACTTTTTTTTTTTTTTAATCAACAAGTTAGGAGATCGATGGTTGATAATACATGTAAAATTACAAGTTTAATTTCATCCGACATAGCATGAATCATCGACC
The DNA here is from genome assembly GCA_037832605.1 of Cyclanthera cordifolia. Classification (NCBI taxonomy): domain Eukaryota; kingdom Viridiplantae; phylum Streptophyta; class Magnoliopsida; order Cucurbitales; family Cucurbitaceae; genus Cyclanthera; species Cyclanthera cordifolia. The sequence goes on from JBBMEG010000021.1 coordinate 3,363,048, forward strand.
CTGCACTCACGGAGAATATATTTGTAAGTTCAAACTTTTTCCTTCCATCTTAGATGAAAACACCTAGACATGTTTGGATTGAGATTTTCAAACTAGTATTTACTAAATATTCATAAAAAGTTACCTCCTAAAATCTCAATCCAAACATCCCCTAGTATTACATAGCTTGCTAATTTGTTAACAATTTGCAAGATTGTTATTGCTTATCATTAGCCAGATGTCCCAGAAATGAAGCTAAACCACAGGATTATAAAGGAATTGTCGTTCCGGTTTTGTTCTTCATCGTTTCATCTCTACAATGCAGCCCCTCCTGGGTTTTGAGGGATTGTTATCAAGGGCAAGGAAATCATGCAGATATCATTAAAGCACCAAAATGATACCTTCTTTAGTCAGGCCTTATAGCCTGATTTGAACTAGTGTACATGTTTTCCACTATATACATCAACAAGTCACTACTATATCTTTGATTTATGACAACCCAACTCCCCATTGAGAAAATATCATTGCAGTAGTACTTAACCTGCATGTACTAAAAAAAAGTACTTAATCTGCAAATAAAATTACCCAGTGAAGTATAAGCTGACTTCAACACACACATGATTATTCTTATGTGATATAACTACAAAATTTGTATATAAAGAAAATTCCAAGTAAAATTTTGCTTTAGGTATATGATCACCCTTGATTAGACTAATCACTTCTTAATTGCTTAAGATCCTCTTGACCACTAAATCACTTGGTTATCATTTTAGTTCAAATATAACTTTAATGTCCGGTTAATTTTTAGTTTTTGAAAATAAAACTAAAGAAAAACTATTCCAGAGAAATCGCTTCCTTCTACCATATCCTAGGTAACCACAACCTTCCCTAGGCCAACGTCCAGGAGAAATCGAAAGAATGAAGACACAGAAGGTGTCTACAAATTAATGTCACAAATGAGTCTCAAACCTGAAAGCTTGAGGGAGCACGCCTTTAAAACTCAAGCCTTCAACTACCACGTCACCCCTTGAGACAGCTATTAGTGTTACACAAGGCCTAAAAAGTGTATCATAATCATAAAAGCCAGATAGAAAGAGGGATTGATTCCAGCTTCATTCCGAAATGGAGAAACATAAAGATACAAGAATACTTTGATCATTAACAATAAACATATTACTAAGAACAACAAAAATAAGCAAAAACAGAAGAATACAACATGGGCTTGTAATTAGTAAAATCTTCCTCAAACTCCAAGAGTAAAATTAAAGCCATGAATTACCATATCATTCCTTGCGAAGATCAATTCCTGCCTTCTTAGCGACAGCATCAAGTCCATTTTTCTCAATGGTCTTCAAAGCCTTTGTTGACAATCGAAGTTTAACAAAACGCTTCCCAGCTTCCCACCAAACCTTCTTGTATTGAAGATTTACAAACTGCAACTTCTTGGTCTTGTGGTTTGAGAATGAAACCAAGTTCTTCTTATTTGCTTTTTTTCCAGTAAAGGGACAAACTCTACCTGAAACATCAAATTACAAAACCAAATTTGAATAGATCTCAAAGAAACAAGCAATCAATCAAACATTTGAATCCAACAGTTAAACAGGCATCTTAGACAGCCAAATTGGAATCAGAGAATGGCTGATTGAAACCATAATTCATAAGAACACCCAATTCCTTTCCATCAACTAGCATTTTCAGCCATAGACGCGGAAAGGGCGGAACAATCAAATACCAGAAAATACGTTAAATTAAGAAAGAGATGAGAAGATGAGATATACGAGCAACGGGTTGAAGCGCAGGCCTGAGAGGAGCTGAAATGGGAGTGGGCGAGAAAAGCGAGTTGTTGGAGGAGATTTTGATGCCACTCAATTGAGAAGTGAGAAACCCTAGTTCGGAATTCGCTTTACTTATGAAATGAAGTTTCGTTGACGAAGCTGCCGAGATGCCGGAAGTATTCGCCGGCGATAAGCCTACCATTACGGAAGCTGCCATTGTCACTGAGCAAAGTTTTCTGCTATCGTTATCTTGTCACTTCGGAAGCCTCTGGTTTGGTTTCAGAAGAAGAGGATAAGCTTTTTTATTGTTGGGCTGGATTATAAAGTCTGGGCTTAGGATCGTTTAAGCCCATTAACACTCAAGTTGGGCAGATTGTGTTTCCATTTAATTCACTTCTTACAAAAAAAAAAAGAAAAAGGTTCTGTACTATTAGTAAATGTTGACCTATTTTGCTTATTTATAGCTTAAAAAAAAATCTTAAAAAATTTTAGATACATCATAACTAGATTAATCAATATTTTTAATGAATTTTCTAATGATAATATAAAAAAACTAACATTCCAATGATATATACACAATATTAGTTCCATGACAAGTTGCAAAGAGCCTGGAAATTTTGTTAAGTAGAAATATACCTTATGATTGAAGACTTCAAGTCATTGGTAAAGCACTGGAAATTAATTTGTTGTTATAAATGCTTATAGATAATCACAATAAATTAAATCGTAGGCTATGGACTCAACTCGATCTCTAAGAATTCTATTAAATACTGTTAATTCATAAGAAATTTATAAAATAGTTGCACCATTAGTTCAAATTCTCACTGTAACTACATCCCTAAAAGCACAGCTGCGTCAAAGAATAACGGTTGTTTTAAACTTCAGAAGTGCACCTGGTTTTACAACTAGACAAACTCAATGAATACTCTCACTAGGAAGACTGACGAGCCATATCAGATTCCTCCATCCATGTTCATCAAACAACACGTTCCAATGTGAGCTAGCATCTAATTATGATTTCTGATTCTTTGCCAATAGCAGAACGGAGATTACAAGAGCAAATAACTTCAATTTTCCAATTTGCCTCGAGTTCTGGGACTTTGCCTTCTAGTTGTATGCATGCGTTCTTGAATTCTCAAACGCCTCACCTTGTGTTTTCTCTGCGTCTCACATATCGGGTTCTGTCATTATACCTTGGTCTATCTTGAGCCCTTTGAGGCTGTGGCTCCACCCTTCTCTGTCTTTCCGGTGACCTTTGAACAATCTCGCCATTCACGAACAACTCAGCTGCACCCGGAACATTAAGTGGCGTTAGCATCATCAAAATGATTCTATAATTTGTCAACTGAAAGGAGCCAAGTAAGAGCTCACAAAACTAGATAACGACAAACTAATATATACTAGCTCTGCTTAAAGGAAAAAAACAACGGATAACTACCACTTAATTCCACAAATTTGTTCATAGAAACCATATTGTTTATAGAATGCTGCAAGCACTAAGAAACAAGATATAGACTTCAAAACATTTATAAGCAAGCTTTGATGTATCATCTCTATTTATCTGTCTGCATCTCCACAAAATATAAAGAGCACAGAACAGTTTAAAGAGACATTTGCTGTAAGTTCATTAGCATTCAAAACTAAACATTGTCTCTGAAGACTGGTTTAGGTTTGCCAAGATGAACTGTACATAATGAATAAGTAACCTGTTGGAAGAAGTGTAATAAATTTTTGTTCAAACTTCTCAAAATTGGGCACAGTAAAGCTTCATACCCATGTATATCAGTAGTCAGTACAATGAAAATTATTTGCTATAATTCATTTGACCCTAGAATGTGTCGTATATTTACTTATAAAACATAATATATACATTCAAAAACAGGCCTAATGTTTCATCTCTACTGTTCGGCATCTCCATTAAATTATAGAGGATGGACCAGTCAAGAGAGAGACATTTACTGTAAGTCCATTAGCATTCAAAGCTAAACATTGTCCAAGGGACTAATTTAGATTTGCCAAGATGGACTAATACACATTCAATAAATAGTCTGTTAGAAGTGAAAACTATTTCTCATTCAAAACATCATATCAACACTATAAAAACAATGAAAAGGGTAATAAAAAAACAAAACAAAATAAAATTTCAAATATATTTCAACAAACAAGCAAAGATGTTTCATCTCTATAAATCTGAATCTCCACAACACAGAGGCTCAGAAAAGTCTAGAGTGACCATTGTTATGAGTCCATTAGCATTCAAAACTAAACATTGCCTGGAAGACCGATTTAGCTTTGCCAAGATGGACTCTATTATAACTAATCTTAATTATCTCGCATTTTCAAGAATGGTTATTCACGATATGCATAGATAATGTTTCATCTCTACTGATCTGCATCTCCAGAAAGAATATAAAGCACAAGACAGTAAATAGTGACAATCATACCAAATCCATAACTAACAAAACTAAACATTGCCTAGAAGACCGATTTAGCTTACGACAAGATGGACTCTATTATAACTAATCTTAATAAGTTTCAAAAGTCATGTTTCTCCCATTTTTCAAGGATGGTTATTCTTGATAAGCATAGATAATGTTTCATCTCTACTGAACTGCACCTCCAGAAAGATTATAAAGGACAGGACAGTAAATGGTGACAATCATCCCAAATCCACTAACTTACAAAAGTAAACATTACCCAAGAGACTGACTTGCGTTTGACAAGGTGAACTTCGGTCACACGTTAAGGTGAAATTAGGACGTAAGTTATACTGTATACAAATGGTTTCACACATAATATTATTGTTATGGCAACCATTATAAAACAGATTACTTGAAAAACGGAAGGAAAAAAAAGAAGCCCGGATGGGGATCAATGTACTGTAGGCTGGAATAAAGTTAGATATTATCTTGAGACAGAGTATCAAGCACAAACTGACAAGGTGCTTATTTGTACAACAATTAAAACCCAGAATTTCGTGAAGGCGGTTAAGCCAAGATAGAGCTCCTAGATATCAATTCCATTAGCTATCATGAACTCTATAATTGGGTTAAGATGCATCATCAAAAGAAAAACATTTAAGTTTCAGATCCATACCCCCATAGTCTTTATACTCAGGGTCGACGTACGAATCTGGAAGCACAAACAGAACACCCGGCAAGCCTGTTGACAAATATTCAAACAAAATCAAATAATAAGTAATAATTATTATGGAAAATTATATGATTTAAGTGCGACGAAGAAAAGGAGTCGTATGTTAAAAGCACAAGAAGACGAAAACAGAAGATACTATTTCGCAACGCATACCTTCAAGCTTGTTGGAGGTCTCTTCGTCGATCTCACACCCAAATCCAAAATACCTCTCACACGAAACATTATAAATCTTCTTCTTCGCTTCCTCTTCACTGCTCAAATCACAACAAACAAGACCACAGTCAAACAAAAAAAGAAACAACAGATGTCGGAAACAAATCAAGAAGGAGAAACAAGAAATGGTCAAAAGTACCTTCCAACAACTTTCGCAAGGGTCTGAATGTAGCAATCGATCATCTGCTGCTTGTCAGCGCCCTCACCGCCAGGCTTGTCCATGACGATGAGCCAATGTTCATAATCACATCCAGGGAAAAGAGGTGCCATCTCAGTGGGGGGACGATCGCTGAAGTTGGAGTTAGAGTTGAGAGGAGAGTAACCCGAGTTGCCTGACCGAGTAACTCGGCAGCGAATAGTGGCGAACATGGAGGCGGGGGAGATAGATCGAACGGCATGGGAAAGCGGAGGGAGAGATCGACGTGCGAGAGCGAGCGAAGGGGGTGAAGGAAGATGCGTAAGAGAGATTGAGGAGAGAAGGCGCTTGTGAAGAAGAGAAAAGCGAGCGGCGGATCCGGCAGACGCCATTGCTCGAAGGGTTAACGCCATAGCCGGCGACAGAGAGAGGGTTTTAGGAGATGGAAATGTGCAAGAAGAAAAGCGCTTTGAAGGGTTCTAAATAGCAGATAGCACTGTGTAAGTTGGTTTTTTTTTCTATTGGGCCTGCCTTTAGTTTACTTGAGGCCCACGATTAAAACTTGGTAAAATTGTTTCCATTGACGTTATATCTTTACATTTGCTAATCAATTATTGTAAATCAATAAAGTATTGAAATCCATAATCATTAATAGGTTTTAATATTATTATAAATATTTAATATTTAATAATGTGAGCATTACCAGAAGCATGTGACCAACTCATTTGCTAGTGAATTACTTAGAAGCAAATGAACTCATATTCACTTTCAATCAGCTTGTTCAAATACAGTTTTTTTTAGCGCATTCAAAATTTATGTGTTAAAGAGGGTGCAGAGACAACTTTCGTCGAGTTTATTGGCGATTATGGGCTTTGGGTGGAGATTCGATGAAGTTAATTGTGGAATGTGTGGGATCATTAATTTTTTTAAAATTTTAGTTAATATGGAATTGAATTTCTTTGAAGAAGGTTAGGGTTATGGGAATTCAAATGAGAGCAATAATTGTGAAGAGAGAGGAGAAGGACAAAAGTTAACCAATATTTTAGAGGGATGAAGTTTTGATGGAAAATAAGAGAAAGATTTATTAGCGGGAAATAACAATATTCAAAAAATGGAAAATGTTTTCATTCCAAACGTAACCTTTTTGGGATGTTAGAGAAGTTGACAAGAGTTTTCAAGGAAAAGATGAATTGTGTTGACGTTACGGAGCTCACAATAAACTCCATACATGATGAAATTAAATTGAAGCTCTTGATGTTTTGTCGAGTGACGATAATTGTGCAACATGTGTCATCTTCGTGTACCCTTCATTTTCAAGGACGTCAGTTGAATTAAGTCACTTTTTTATGAGTGCTCGATGCAGGGAAATTCTCGGGCACTCCAGTTCCTCGAGGAAGACGATACATTTACTAACCTCATTTTAATTTTAATTAATAAAGGAAAGTCAGTACATAACATCAATATTTTATGATTTTAAGGATGTAACATATATTGTACTTATGATATTAAAGAATACATACATTTAGTGTTATAATATAATATGTATTTTGTGTATTATAATACAATACTGCATAAGAATGTAGGATTACTGTAATACAATATTTGTATAATATAAAACACATTATATATATTACTTTCGCTAAATACAAGTATTGTTCTATATCTCATATCCAAGGCTTCAAGGCTAGGATTTCGTGTTTGCAGTAGTCAACATCTTAAGCGAAAATCACTGAAAAATTTAAGGAGAGATGATTTAGTTGACTTGTGTGCATTTAACGAGAATAGCATATCATAATTATGAATATTACATTAATTAATATTGAAAAATCAAATAATTGAAATTATTTTAGTAAATTTGAAAAAATGTGGAAGTAAATATCGGAGGAGAGGTGTGATTATCATAATTAAAAGTAAATTTGTATAACCAAAAATAGAAAAATAGATGTGTAATTAATTTGAGAGTTTTATATATTTGTAAATAGACTCCATTATGTAAATATCCAATATAATTAAAAAAAAATAAGGTGACAAAAATTAATAAGAATGAGAGAATATTAAAGTATTAGTGCAATTTATCTGATAAATGTATATGTAATAAGTTTTGCATATGACTACTCCTACAAAATTTACAAAACAAATTTTTAACCGCAATAATTATTTAGAAATTTACATATTAACCGGCAAGTCACTTACTTTTAAGAATGTACGTACAAATAATTTTTGATTGTAAATGAGGATTCTAAGCACTCTTCTAAATCTATAAACAAACATCCATAAACCTACAATCAAACATCCCGAGAGCTCCGATTGGCCTGTGTGCAAAACCCTAACGGAATCTGACCGGAGATCGATCTTACATGTACAGACCTCCAAAATTATAGTGCTTCCTAAGATTCCGACGACAATGGATTCGTCTATCCCCTTTCTAGATCTCAATCTTCTACCCGACCCATCTCCTATGGCGGCCACAGCTTCCCCTAAAACAGACACAATCAACAAGTTCCTGACCCCTAAACTGGAACCGAAGCTCGAGCCATTCGACGATATTTTCCAGATTCGAGAGACCCAACAACCCCAACCAGTTCAGCGAACCTTCTTGTCGAGCCCTCCTTCGAACTCTGACTTTGTTCATACCCCCTTTTCCGACCAAAATCACACCCCACTGTCTCAGTCTTCATCCATTTCTTCTGAAAAGGACAACGTTTACTCCGAATTTTACCGGATTTCTCAGATGTTTAGGTCCGCTTTTGGTAAAGGACCTCAGAGCAATGGCGATGCTGAAGTTGTGGATCCTGATGCTCGGGCAATTGTTCCAGTCCCCGAGGAGAATCAGGTTTCTGCTGTGGTTGTCTCCAAGAGGAAGTATGATAAAAGATCCTCCGAGCTTGTTAGAGTAACTGATCTTGGGGTTGAGGACCTGAGGTACTTCCGCGACGTGGTGAGACGGACTAGGATGGTTTTCGATTCATTGCGTGTATTATCCACCGCGGAGGAGGAGAAGAATTCGGGACTAATCCGGCGACTTCGGGGTGATTTGAGAGCTTCGTCCTTGATGAGAGAGCGCGGTCTGTGGCTGAATCGCGACAAACGGATTGTTGGTTCGATTCCGGGGGTGCACATTGGTGATCTATTCTCATTTAGGATGGAATTGTGTGTTGTTGGGTTGCACGGTCAATCTCAAGCTGGAATTGACTATGTTCCTGCGAGTCAGAGCTCTAACGGTGAGCCAATTGCCACGAGCATAATTGTTTCTGGTGGATATGAGGACGATGAGGATGCTGGGGATTCGTTAATCTATACGGGTCATGGTGGGCAAGACAAATTATCAAGACAATGTATGCACCAGAAGCTTGAAGGTGGGAACCTTGCACTGGAGAGAAGCATGCACTACGGGATTGAAGTGAGGGTTATTCGAGGTATGAAGTACTCAGGGAGTGTAACAAATAAGATTTATGTATACGATGGTCTGTATAGAATTCTTGATTGTTGGTTTGATGTGGGGAAGTCGGGTTTTGGTGTCTACAAGTTTAAGCTTCTAAGACTTGATGGTCAAGCGGAAATGGGTAGCTCCATTTTGAAATTTGCGGAGAATCTCAGGTCCAAACCATTGATTTTGAGGCCTTCTGGTTATCTCAGTCTCGACATTTCTATGAGGAAGGAGGGAGTTCCAATCCTCCTCTTCAATGATATTGACAATGATCAAGAACCATTGTATTTTGAATATCTTGCTAGGACCGTGTTTCCTCCTTTCGCCTTTCACCAATCAGGAAGTGGTACTGGGTGTAGTTGTGTTTCAGGTTGTGTTGATGATTGTTTTTGTGCTATGAAAAATGGTGGGGTGTTTGTTTATGATCAGAATGGATTTCTAGTGAGAGGGAAGCCTATAATTTTTGAATGCGGACCGTTCTGTAAGTGCCCTCCATACTGCCGGAATCGTGTTTCACAGAAGGGCTTGAAGTACAAACTCGAAGTGTTTAGGTCCAGGGAAACAGGTTGGGGCGTTAGACCTTTGGACATGATACATGCCGGTGCTTTTATATGTGAATATGCAGGAGTTGTCCTCACAAGGGAACAAGCTCAAGTTCTTTCTATGAATGGTGATACATTAATTTATCCAAATCGTTTTACAGATAGATGGGCAGAATGGGGCGATCTGTCTCAAATATATTCTAATTATGTGCGGCCATCATACCCCTCTGTTCCTCCTCTGGATTTTGCGATGGATGTATCCAGAATGAGGAATGTTGCCTGTTATATAAGCCATAGTACATCTCCAAACGTGTTGGTGCAGTTTGTGTTGTATGATCATAATAATTTAATGTTTCCTCACCTTATGTTGTTTGCAATGGAAAATATCCCTCCTCTGAGGGAGCTTAGCATTGATTATGGTGTGGCTGATGATGATTGGTCAGGGAAACTTGCCATTTGTAACTAATTTTGAAAAGGTTATTAAATTTGAGTAGGGGCAGCTCTGAACCCTGAGATCAATGAACCAAGGTAACCGAATTCTTCCCCACTTTGTATCATTAAAATCAAAATAGACTCTCGGGTTTTCTTATACTTCTTTTCATACTGTTTTCTAATTTCGGTTGATCGAGTTCTGCTCAGTATTACATCGTTTTAGAATAGTCTGCTTTTTTCTCGACAATGTGGGGTGGGGAAACAGAACCTCTATCCCTTAAGTCATTAGCACTTGCCTTATACCCGTTGAACTATGCTCTTGCTAGCATCAAGTACGTTACTTTTATGGATACTGCTATCTACAGATACATATGTGCTACTTTTATGTTATTTTTTCATAGTAATATATCCGTCAAATTTGATATGAGCCCATCTTATAGTAGCACTATGTATCTACTGCTGATTTCTTTGGTCTGTTCTCTATTTTTTGTTCTAATTGGTTCGAACTTTTTAGTAGCACTATCCTCACGTTCATTCTATATAGCCCAAAAGAAAGCCAGAGTTTAACTCCCCAAATAGCGTTGATCTTCTTTTTGGAAGGGTGACCCTGTAATGTGAATGTAAGCAGAGACTTTGGGTCCCAGGGTAGTGCCACACTCCAATGCAAAGCCAACAGAATGTCTCCTAAAAAGTACGAGCAAACCAGCTTGAGGAGAAAATATGGTTTTGGGATTCCAGGTACTGTTTCCAAAGGACAAGACACAACACCGAGGGTATAAAGAGAGATGAGGGAGTCTTCTTTGAAGCTGTTCACAAATATTAATAGCATTGATTGTCAAAGGAATGGAGTGTACTAAATTGAAGGTCGAAGGAACGGAATGCTATAAAAAACGTATCTAAGAAGTTTACTAATGACGAGGAAGTTTCCCGAGGGAATGGGTGAAAATTCTATGGTTAAATAACTCACCAAAACCTAATAGTTGTGAATTTTCTATATAACAGAAAAATTCACTGAAGTAAAATCCTGCCATAATTTTAACTTTCCAGGTTCATACCAAGGTCTATGCTAGTGATAAAAGCCTTAAGGGAACGAGAATGATCATGGGAGGAATGAGAATTAGGGGGAGAATGAAAAATGGAATGATTATGGGGAGAATGATTAATTGTGTTTGTGGTTAAGGAAATGATTATGGGAAGAATGATTAATTGTGTTTGGAGTGAAGAGATTGATAATGAGAAAAATAAAATAACGTGTTTGATGTGGGTGAAAAATAGTTATGGGAAGAATAAAAAGTTGTTATGGGAAAATAAAAAGTAGTTAAGAGGAAAATAAAAAGGTGATTTTGGAAAAATGTGATTATGGAGAAAATGATTCTCGGTGGCCAAAACACCAGGAACCATTTCCTTTCCCATTCTCCCCCTTTATTAATAGTGGCTCAAACATCCCCTAAATCAATTTGGTATTAGTCAATATCACCATTTTTTGCTTACTATGATCTTGATCCTGTTTAGGGACGTGCATTCAATCTAACTGTCTATAGATACATTCTATCTCCATCTTTCTAACTATTTTTCATCTGGTTGTAATTTCATAATTATGTTTTTTATTTTGATAGAATGAATAAGTTCTATTCTCTTTTTGGCCCTTGTTGGGTTTATATTTTTGAGCTTTGTCTCTTTTCATATTCTTAATAAAAAGTTGGTTGCATTTTTCTAAAATAGGTTCTATTCTATAAGCTTTTGATGGAAAGGAGACTAAGATTATGGCATACCGAGAGTCTCTTTTTCCAGATTTAAAGAAACGAACATTGTGTATAAAAAATGAAATCTTACCTGAATACTCAGATTAGTTTATGTACAAGATTTGTTTTGTGTGCAAAGCTGAATCATGATGTCAATGGCTTCTGTGTATAAAACTTTGGAGCTAACAGGTAGGTAAATCTGTGGAAAACATTTTCTTCTTTGGACTTTCTGTTGGTAATTGTCTTTATATCTTCAGATTCATAGTCATCGTGATGCCCCAGCATTGATTTTTTTTATATTCATTTTTTCTATATTGGATGAATGAATAGTCCCTGAGTTGAAGTGCTGATCCTTAATAGCAGAGTCTTGTATATATTTGAGTTGAAGCCAAGCCAATATCATGAAGCCATTTTTCTCTTTTCCACAATGAAATTGGGTGTTAATTCTGTTCTCGTTACTAATATCCATACCTCAAATGAACTTGTGCAGAAGGGAGTTTGAACACTGTTCTCGTCGCGACATTCCTAGCTATCGTCATGGCTTTTTTCTGGAGAGTAGACTGCAAACTTGTTTCAGCTTCCATATCAAGTAATTCATAACCTTTTTTTACTTAAAATACTGTATTGTCGTTGTTGTATTCAATGTTATTGGCTGAGATATATTAGAAAAATGCACTGCCAAGCTTTTCATTGGGCCAAGAAGAAAAAACAGAGTGAATATTTCATACTCAACACAGACCATGGCAGTGCAATAATAACACACTACAGATTTTGAGGTTTTGGATCAAGCCTTTAGATACAGAATTTTTGGGGGTAAACTTAGAGGTGTAAAACCATTTCCCAAGCTTGTAAGCATGAAATTGATTTTTTTTGGGTGTATTTTTTATAGCTTGTAATTTACAAAGCAAGCCCATAATCGGCTAAAAAATTGTACTCTGTACAGTAATTTCTTTCAGATGTACAGCTGAAGTCTCGGTTCTTTTATTCCTTCTAAACTCTCTTTTCTCTCTACTTTTTATTTCTCATATGTTTTGAATCAGCGGCTCATTGTCAAAGGGAGCTAATTTTTATCTGTGATCATTGTGTTATGTGAGCCTCTCCTCGTCAGCACTTCGTAAAGGTATGTATTTTGTTATATATTCCAAACCAATTTGCAGGTACTTTGCTTTTTCCATGCCACAACTATTTTAACTCTGGTGCATTTGGTTATCGGGAAAATTTATAATAAATTAATTTTTAAATAGGTGACAATTAGAGAACAATGGTAGTAAAGGGGAGGTTGATAATGTGAGAGAGAGTAGTCCTTAAAAGGTGGTGTGGTATTCGAAAGCTTGGAGTTTGAAGTACTGCTCCCCACAAGGTCCTAAGTTCGAAACCAACTTGTGATATTAATTTTTCGTGTCTTCATTACTTCGATGTTTCTTGGTGTCTGACCTAGGAACGGGCATGGTTATTTCAGGTATAATAGAGTGAAACTTTTATTTTTTGGTTTTCAAAAAAAATATAGAGAGAGAGAATAGGAAGAAAAGTGATTATGAGAAGATGAACATATGTGTTTGAAGTGAAGTGATCGATTATGGAAAAGTAAAATAAGTACGATAAGAGTCAATTTTTCTTTTTTTGAGAAGAATAAAAAGTAATCATGGTACAAATAAAAAATGGTTAGGATGAGAAAAAAGAAAAATGATTATAGGGAGAATGATTGTTGGTGGCTTAAATATTGTGAATCATCTTCCTAATTTTGCTCATTTCATCTATTTGTCTAGAAACCTCAAAGGATGTTCTAGGAACTGATGACCTAGTGGTCATGAATGACCTTAAATATGTAAAAGGTGATGAGTTTAATTTATGGTGGCGACTTACTTAAAAATTAATTTTATACGAGTTTATTTGACATCTAAATGTTGTAGTCAAAAGCGAGATGCCTCGTGACACTAGTTAGATGAACGCAAGTTGGCTTAGACAACATAAATATAAATAAAAACATGACATTCATAATGTATAGACTTTGAGGGTAGTCTATCAATATGATCTTTAATGCACTCATTCTTTGTTGGCTTAATGGTTTAAAAGTTACGTATTCAAGAGGTTGTGAGTTCAATCTATTGTAATCATCTATTTAGAAAATAATTTCTTACACTTTTTTTTTGACATTCAAATATTATGGGATTATGTGATTTGTCTCGGCAAAATAGTTGATATGTGAGTTGTCTCATCTTCATTGTGTGCATTTTATTATTGAGATTTTTTGGTGGGTGGTTTTCATAATGGAAAATGACTTGGTATTAAATATCCATGTTTGATTTTTACGTTTGAAATTTGAAAATTCAAGATTTTTTGAATTGCATGGCTGGTGGGTAAATGAACCTAGCTTAACTTCCATTAGTGATACTCTGACATCTACTCAATTTGTGGTTGAGTCCTTCCACCTCTAATGTTGTAATTTAAAAAAATAAATATAAAAAAATGAATGTCTTTTCCAATTAAATGCTTTTTAACCTTAAAGAAGTTGAAAATTGCTATATTAGGTGGTGATCTTACCTTAGAGTGTGTGAATTTTCATATTTTTTCAAAAATTTTTAATTTAAACTATTCCAATATAGTAATTTTTTTTAGTAAATAATTATTTGTATATGCCATTTTTTTTAAATAAACAAATTTTCTTGTATAAATGTTAATTTATTTTCAATATGTCAAAATTAGTTACAAGTTTAACCAAACTATTTTGTTAATTATTTGTAAATTTTTTAATTTTAATTTAAGTTTTAAAAAAAATCGTAAGGCAAAGTAAAATTGATAACTCAAAGTGCTCCAAGTACACTCTTCCTTTAAATTTATTGAACTAATTAATTAAATTACAAATTAAGAGTGAGTGGCAAGATTCAAACCTATGTACTCAAAGTGACCATAAATTTTAATCATGCTTCATAACCACTCCAGCACACTCACAAGATTTGAAAAAAAAGTGATAATTTTAAATTCATCTATCCCAACAAAGAAAAAATAGGCAAAATTAGGGTTATGGAAGGGAATAAGAAGCAAACATATTTTATAAAAATTAGGCAAAATTAAGGTATAAACGTGAGCGGCAGGATTCGAACCTGCGCGGGCAAAGCCCACATGATTTCTAGTCATGCCCGATAACCACTCCGGCACGCCCACAAGATTGAAGAATAATGTCTATTTTCAGTTCGTGTACCAGAAACGAAGTAAAACTAGGGCAAAATTAGGGTTTGAGAGTGGAAGATAGAGCGAGATAATCGGAGAAGACAAGGTTTGAGCGAATCAGAAGGAAGCTAATATGTCGGGAGAAAGAAGAAGAGTTGGATGGTAAGCAAATAGGCAGAGGCAAATTTGTTAATATAGTTTTGTTTTGAAACGAACTAAAAGCAAAATGACCACCTCAAATTGCTTCTTCTTTTCACTTTTGATATTGATTTTCCTTCACAGCCCCCTCTTTGTTGTTCTGGATCCAGCGGCGGCGGCAGCGCTGCTGTTTCTGTTGATGGTAGCATCGCCGGACGGCAGCCATGGGAGGAGGAGAAGAGCAGATTACTACTACCAAGTCCACCACCGGACCCAAGAAGGTTATGGTCGTCGTAGATCCTACGCGAGAGTCCGCCGCTGCGCTCCAGTACGCGCTTTCTCATGCTGTCATTGATAACGACGAGGTCATTCTTCTCCATGTCGACAACCCTAATTCTTGGAGGAACACTATTACTACATTCCTTAAGAGGCCGAATGGCGGATCCGCCAATGCTCATGCTACTGCCAACGCCGCGTCTGACGGCGGTGGAGGTGGAGGAGGAGGAGGAGGAGGAGGAGCGGTGGAGGTGGATTTTCTTGAGGAGATGAAAAATGTCTGCAAGGTTGCTCATCCGAAAATGAAAGTGGGAACGTCAAGGGTTGAATTGGAAGGCAAAGATAAAGCCTCCATGATTATGGCTCAAACCAACGCTCTCGGTATTGATCTGCTAGTCATAGGGCAGAGGCGAAGTCTCTCCACAGCAATCTTAGGGTTTGTCTTCTTCCCTTCATCAAAATCTGTTGCCATTAGTATTTGGATTCAGTTATTAGGATTAAATGCATTTTGATTCATGAATTGTTATGTTCTTTATGACTATTTTAGCTCCTGAACTGATTTTGGCCCCTGTTTAGCAGATGAATGAGATTTTTGAATATGCATACTAGTTTCCTTAAATGTACATGGGTATGTATTCAAACCAACCACATTCGATTGGTTTAGTTGACCATAAAGGCTATATGAATAACAAAGGGTTTGGAGTGAATAGGTGTGGTTAAGGTTACCTAACCTGTTTAGGATTCAATATCTTCCCAACTAAATGTGGTAGGGCATGTTTGTTCGGTGATAATAATTGAGATGTGTGCCTAATGCTGCGTGGACACTCATAGATATAAAAAAGAAAAAAAAATGTAAATTAGGTAGGTTGAGCATGTATTGAAGCCAAATTATCTTAGGTTGGTTAAGGTGATGTGTGTAATGCCAAGTTGGTTACGTTAGTTTGAGATAATGTGCATTGACTTGTTGCCTTGAGTATGTATTGTAGTAAAATACTGTAATAGCTTAGGTTGGTTCAGATAATGTGTGTCGACTTGTTGGTTAGCTTAGCCTACCTATTGGAATCCGATAGGTTAGGTTGGTTAAAATGGATATTCGGTATTGGGAAACTAATTACAACATAAAGACGATGAAAAAGTTTGGAGTTTCTTGACATTCAAGGGTGTGTTTGAGGAAAAGAGAATAAGAATGATTACGGGAGGAATGAGAATTAGAGGAAGAATGAGAAAGGGAATGATTATGGGGAGTGTGATTAATTGTGTTTGGGGTGAAGAGAATGATAATGTGAAAAATAAAATAATCGATATGATGTGAGTGAAAAATAGTTACGAGGAGAATAAAAAGTTGTTATAGAAGAATAGAGGGAGGAGAATTAAGAGGTAATTTTGTGGAAACGTGATTATGAGAGGAATGATTCTCCGTGGCCCAAACACCGAGAATCTTTCCCCTTCTCATTCTCCTCCTTTATTAATGTGGCCCTAACACCTCACCAAATGTTGTAAGGTCAGAGGTTTCGTATGCTAAGCTAATCTGAAGTCCCGGACACTCATGCATGTATATATAATGTGTGTGTGTGTGTGTGTGTATAGAAGGCCAAAACAAAAAACCAAAAAATGTGAAAGTACGTCGGCTAGAATGAGATTTAAACGTTAATTTTACTCTATGCAATCCTATAAACTTGAATACAGTGTAGTGAAATCACCCTCTATTGGCTGAGTAATTTTCTTGAAGAATCATGCCGACATGCTGAGTGTTTCTTCAGTTGGTATTGGGGTGAGAATAATTCTAATGTATATTTGATATCTTTTTTTGGGGTTGGGCAGAAGCGTTTTTATGTAGGTACAAGCCTTTTTTCTTTTTCTTTTTGGACCTTTTGGCGATGTCTTTTTTCACTGAATATTGGAAGTTTTAGTAGATTGATGAGCTCATGATGTTTTCCTTTTCATTATTATTGTATAAGATAAAATGGTTGGAATCAAATTAACAAATCATAGATCATGTTGAAGTTGGCCAATTTAAGATTATTTATCATCTAGTTTTTGTCAATTGGATGAAAAGTTTCCTGAATGAGGAGAGCTCTTGTGGCATATTGTATGACCCAGTAATCAAAAGGTTATGGTTTCGAATGACTCCACTATCCACCGTTGTTGAATTAAAAAAAAAAACTGGACGAAAAGTTATTAATTGTAAAATTATTAAATGCAGGTATAAACGATCAGGAGGGGCAATGAAAGGGGCAAAAATGTTGGACACAGCAGAGTATTTGATTGAGAACAGCAAATGCACATGTGTTGCAGTACAAAAGAAGGGTCAAAATGCAGGTTATCTTTTGAACACCAAAACCCACAGAAACTTCTGGCTCTTGGCTTGATTTGATGGTATCCTCCACCATTTTCCATTCTCCAAAATCCACCACACACTTGACTTTCTATTTTGCTCACTTTTTCCCCTCATTGTGAGCTCATTTGCTGGCAAGCTCACCCACTTTAATTTGTTTATTCATTCATCTCTAGGTTTGGTTTGGTTTGGATTGGTCACCCTCTTTTTCTTTCATTCCAGGCAGTGGCATCATCATCATCATTTATTTGTTCATACTCTTGGATCATGTGCTTGTCTGGGTCAGTTGGTTTAATCTTGACATTGTAATTTTGTTCAATTGAGCTTGAGTTTTTAGGTGGCAAAGTTAGTACTTTTCTTACTAATTAACCTAGAAGCTGTCATAAAGCTGGTTCCAACACTCAAGAATTTCAGTCTTTACATTGTCAATTTAAAATGGGTTGTGTCTGTAGATCTATAACTATTGAGCCAAGTATTCAAAGATGTCTAGCGATTACCTCAAAATCCCATATCACCCTGTAACAAAAATGCCCATATCTAGTCCCAAATCTTCAAATGCCAGCAACTTTATTGTAAGAAGTTTATTTCTTTCATAATTTATTCAAGTTCATGATTTTATTTGATAAGCATACTCAAAGACCACGAGGTTATGAGTTCGAATCCCCATTCTCAATTATAATCTCAAAAAAAAAAAAAAAAAATGATAAAATTATCCCTTTGAAAAGGTTAAATTTGACTCATTTGAATAGGCGTAAAGTCTCGGATAAATTATAAATTTAGTCTCTATGGTTTGAAGAAAGTTGGAATGTAGTCTATATGGTTTGAAAAATCTAGAGTTTAGTCCCTCTGGTTTTGAAAAATATAAAATTTAGTACCTATAATTTTGAAAAATATAAAAATTAGTTCATATAGTTTGAAAAAAAATAAAATTTAGTTGTTATGATTTGATAAAATTTAAAAATAGTCCATGTTATTCGTAGATTGTAGGCGAATTAAGTACGTTCTGATGTATGAATGATGCATTTTATTTTGTCCAATTAATTATTTATCTCACTTGTCATTAAACACAAAAATAAATAGTTTTTATGTATTTTATTCACCAATAATTACAAATGATGGATTATTTTTTATATTTTATCAAGCCTTGGATACTAAATTCTAATTTTTCAAATCATAGGCACTAAATTGTAGATTTCTCCAAATCATAGATACTAAAAATCTAAATCTTCACACTATAAAAACTAAAATTTAACTTTCTTCAAACACAGGAACTAGATTTATAATTTACCTAAAAGAATCATACGAAAATAAAAAAAAAAAGGTAAGGGATATGTGGAGTTATAAAGATCAAGCCACCGATTTTTAGAATGAACATTTTTCATCCATGTTATTTTAAATTGTGATAAAGAATAAATATAAGTCATTTTTAAGATTTGATGGCAACTGATTAGGACATTTAAACACATTGCGATGAAATGTCAAAAGTTCAATCTCCATCTTAACATGTTTAAACTAAGAAACAAAAACATTCAAACGTTGTAATCTTACAAGTTACGTCCTTGTCAAGCAATATAAAATGAACCAAGTTAAGCAAAGGAACAAAGGCTGCAGAGAATAAAATTAATGTAAGTTGTATAGTACTACACTTCCTACATCAAAATTTTGATCCATCTGCTGGATTAAATATTAAGTTATAACTGCAAAAGAGAAAAAAAAAAATGCAGCCTGAGTTCATTCCAGCTACTCGTTTCTTCAACCTACAATATACATAGAATCCAGCAGGAAGATCGACTGATTTTTTGCTCTCATCAAATCATCTGACCAATTTGTAAAACATTATGAATAAACAGTTACATTATCTGATAAGAGATTTGACGTGCCGAAATTACGGTGCTTTCCATCAGCGACATTAGTTAGATGAAACCCATGATCTGGAAGCCGATTGATGAGAAGAGTTTCGAGTTGGCAGGCCAAACTCTTCCCTGAGACCGTAAAATAAACGAATGCAGCATCTCGCATTCCTTCTTTCAAACGATGTGAATGGACTCGACCCTCAAGATCATCAGTCTATGAAAGGGGAGGGAGATGATATTTCAGTATGATATGAATAAAAAACTGAACTAAACACATTTCACTTTGACAGATATAAATCAAGGCACACTGCAATACTTCCTATACTCATGACAGGCTTGAAAGAACAAAAACAAAATAACCAATCGAACGCGTACCTGTCCGACATAGAGTTTACCATCTGGTCTAAGAATCACATACACGCTTGAAGCACCAATTGTCGATGGAGGTGGCTTCTCTCTGGCATTAATCAGAACGCATTGAATTTCTGCCAGTTTCAAAGTGTTCTTATCCTTGTGAAACTCCATCAGCTTCTTTTGGCATATTGCAGTGATAGCAGCTTCAATTTTCTTCCACAAGACACCTGTTTTGTTAGTTGTCTCTATTTTTAGCTGATCAGCTTCTTCTACTAAGACACCATCTGACTTGAGATTGGATTTGGCATTAAGCCTTACATGAGAAGAAACAAAAAAATTCAAATCTGTCTTCTCTTTTCCTGAAATCCCTTCTTTAGCATAATTTGACAAATACAAGTCTTCAGCCCTTTGAATTATAGCTTCCGAGATTCCTTCATTCTTTGCTGTTTCAAAGGCAAGGCTCTCTCGACATATTCCATCGATCAACTTCCACGTGGGAATTGTTCGTCCATCAGCAAGATCAGATCCCATTGCTTTGTACACAGTGTTATTGGCATCTAAAGGCAAATTGAATATTCCATGCAAATGAGTGGAGACAATACCAAGGCAGCCTACTTTATCAAGAGTTTCAATTATACTCCCAGCAATGCAAGTTCCTTTTGCTGTTTCTGTGCCACGACAGATTTCATCTATAAGAACAAGACTTCTTTCCGTCACTCTACTGATGATGGATCTCATCTCAGACATTTCCACCTGAGAAAAAAAAATGTAATAAATTAATATTTACAGGTGACTACATAGACGAGATACCTTTACTGAACATGATAACTAATCTTAGAAACCAGTCTGGCTGAACTTTTGATGCTTGACCTGATAAAGATAGCCAGCACCAACCAAATTCTAACGAAAAGGATCGTGTTATCTCCAAAAAATTGAGTTCTGTAAGTTTAACAAATTTAACGACTTCTCTTTGGGGCTTATACTGAACAAACTAAAAACAACATTTCTAAATCAATACGAAGTCTTTCAAGTCTTCTCTCAATAAAAGATACAAACAGAAAAATCTTACATAAGATGACCTCTGCTTAAAAGAGTTGTACCAGCCATAATCTACCTTCGTCTCTGCAGTCTGAGCATATGATAGAAAGTGCTATCACACCTTGGAAAGACAATTTCTTTCGCTTTAGCAAAACTAAAACAATGACCACCTTGAACTTTACACTCCTATCTAAAAGGGAATATAGTCCCAAACTCCTATCTAAAAGGGAATATAGTCCCAAACGGCGAGATTCTCTATATTCCTTCCCATCACACACGCAAATCACGGAAGATTCCACGGGCTGATACAAGAAATGAACATCTTGAACTTATTTAGCTATACAAAGCTGACGGTACAGCTGCGAAACACAACACTAAGGTCCCGTTTGATCATCATTTCATTTTTCGTTTTTCATTTTTGAAATTAAAGCTTTTATTTACCTAAAATCTCTATTAATGTTTCTTCTTCTTAAGTATGTGAATCCTAATCAAATTCCATAAACCAAAACAAATATTTAGAAGCTATTTTTAGCTTTCAAATTTTGATTTTGTTTTTAAGAACATGGGTAAGATGTATATATCAAAGTCAGGAAAATTATGTGTTGGAGTAGTACTTGTAGGTTTAAATTTCAAAAACCAAAAACAAAAATCGAAAAGGTTATCAAGCTGGGCCAAAGTTACTCTTGGCACAAAATTGGAATGGAAAAACTCAAATCCATAAGCTCTCGTTAGATCAGACATCACGTCAATTGAGCTCAGCTATTCTAGGCACAAAATTGAGTTGCTTCAGGGACCATAAGAAAGATCAAAGGAGCCATATATTTTAGTAGTAAATTACCCACTTCAACGAAGCCACATAATTTCTTCATATATATAACATTCAAATGGCTGCTCACCTGAAAAGAACTTTTTCCATCAGCAGGACTATCAAAAGATTTCATATGAAGCATAATTGAATCAAAGTGGGGAATCAGGGCTGACTCGGCTGGCACCATAAATCCACATATCCCAAGCAAAGCAGCAGCACAAATGGATCGAAGCAAACTAGACTTTCCTCCCCCATTTGGACCAGTCAAAAGAAACAAGGATTCCATCTCAATAGTATTCTGCACAGCATTGCCTTCTACGACATCAAACCAATAGGGAGAGAGTCCAACTAGCTTCATCCCAACTTTCCCCTCTAATAATTCCATGCCCTGTATTTATTTAAAAGCCTAATCAGAATATATATATATATATATATATATATAGAGAGAGAGAGAGAGAGAGAGAGAGAGAGAGAGAGAGAGAGAGAGAGAGAGATAAACAGACAGACAGACAGTAGGATAAGAGAATGAAACTGACTTCAAGACGAATTTTGATACTAGCTCAAACCACTAAAAGCATTCCATGTGATCTAACCGAAAACTATTATTTACAAAAAGAAAAGAAAAAACAGATTGGTCTTCTATTTATTTAGCTGCTGTTTATAAGAAAATCCAAATTCAAGATAGTTGAGTTGATCATTACATTGAAGTAAAGAACTCATATTTGACTTCCAAGCTAGTAAGCTATTCTTGCACATCCGGAAGTTGCAGGTTGTCTTGCAAGAGGATCTTCCTCTCCAAAAGCGTTAGATTAACTTGGCTGAGTCTTTTTTATCCAACATTCATGACTACTATTAATTTTTCTAGAAGATTCTAATAATGTGCCCAAAGCAAGGGGAGATAAAATTCATATTAAAAAAAGAGTTTTTGTGGGGAGTTGGAAGACAACAAAGGATTACAACCCTGATAACGGGAATGCAATCTCATTGTTCTTTTTGTTTTTGCTTTATTTTTCTATATGTGTAGTATTCGGGTTAGCTTGTGTGCACTGTTAGAATAAATTATAGGATTATATTTAGGTTGGTTAAGATTGTATCTAGATATTATAGGATTATATTTAGGCTAGTTAAGATTGTATCTAGATTAATAAGGCACATTATAAATGGCCCGTTAGGCTTGTAAATTGTGTATATATACACCCTAGATCAATGAGAAAAAGTGCGACATATTTTCTCTTAAACTGTTTTACATGCACCATGACTAATCTCCTTTTGTAATTTTCTCCACCGATAACCTCCCCTTATTTTGTAATTTCATGTTCCAAAAAAAAAAACTAATACTAAAAAATAAAAAGGAAAAAAACACAGCTTGGTCTATTACTTAATTCAAATTATAGAGAAGTTGACAGTATGGACATAGAGCTGGAACATTGGTAGGCTAAAAATACCTTGGACCTATTATCGGGCGCTGCAATAGTAGGAAAAACCCATTTTCTCCTCCTCCCTTCACTAGAGAAATATTAAAAACAAAAACACTAATCAGCAGTAATCAGGGCGAGTTGAAACTAATATAGTTCTCTAACAGAGAAAAAAAAAAGAAGAAGAAGAGAGAGGGAGAAGAAAAAGTTATAAGAGTAAATTAAGATAGAAGTTTTTATAGAATAACATAATGGCAAAACTGCTAACTAGTTACTACGCAACAAAAAATAAATATCAGCTTAACTATGCAGAATTTTATTAATTCACACGAACTAATAACCAGGAAATTCCATTATCGGAACCTAAGAAACCCCAACATCATCAATATCTAAACCAATAGTAAACAAAAAAATTAGATTTATCAACGAAATGCAAGGGGGAAATCTACTCAACGGCCATTTTACATGACATAGGGTTGAAATAATTTTGTGAGATAATGAACTCAAGATAAGCAAAAAAAAGTTATTACAAGACTGAAAACCTTTGTTAAATTATCATTATCTATTCATTTATACATATTCTAATACGTGTGTCACTGATTTTAATTCCCAAAACAGAAATCAGTCCAAGTATCAAACGATTTTTCCATATAGTTCAGAATGACAATCAATACCTCTAAAAAAATTGGCATAAGAGATTAGTAAACTTAATTACAAGTTCAACGTTGCTTTATCTTCATAATCCCACTATCCAAGACAATGTGCCATAGAGTTTATTTAGTATATTGTATACACTATATTGCATATTCAACTTCCTGGAAACATTTCTTTTTTTTCCTCCTTTGTTCAACTTTTTATGTTCATACTACATGCATCACATTTTCAAACAGTATATAATGATTCTAATTACTCCCAACGCGAGAAAGAAAGGATACTCAACCTCACATGAGCAAACAATGCCTTGGCAATAATGAGTAACATGGAAGCAAATATTAGAACGTTCATTTTAGCAAGCAATTCAGAAGAAAGTTGTCTCAGCAAATCCACTACTCTTGCTTTTGCTTTGGTATTGGCCTCTTGGTACCTAAAGTGTAAAATTAATTTGCTCACTATTCAATCATGAGAAGCTGAATAGATGATGAGAGAATTTTCAAGGGAACTAATGTTATAAACAAACCACATACCTCGTTAAAGCATCCTCCACCTTCATCGTGGTAAACCACTCTTCCCCAACCTTTTTCCCCTTTGAATCAAGAGCAGGTTTCAATTGTTTAATTTCTTCCTCTCCAGGGCTTCCAGCCCATACAGCTGGTGCAAACCGCCTTCCTTTGAACCAGACAGATTGATGCTCCCGAGCATACAGTATTTCTCCCTTTGGACCTCCCAATGGCGCAGTAGTAGCCTTGATTCTTGAAATGATTGGGACGAAATCTTTAGTAACCTGCATTATAGAACCATGGTAAAATTAAATAAATGGTCACGCTCCATGAATAAAATAAAAACTAAACACCAGAAGACAAGATTGCAATAAAAACAAGTTAAGGACAAAGAAGACACTAACTGAGAGTTCAAATTTCAAGAATAATACAACCTGAGAAATTATGGTCTGATAACCACATGTAGACATGATGCAGCATGCGGTTATTATCTTAAAATTCTACATTGAGGTGCCAAAGGCAGGATGGTAGGGCCGTGGCCTTAGTTTTGGTTAGACTGAACTGAACGTAAACACTAGAACGCCAGATTGGTCATAGGAACTTCATAAAATGAATACAATAAAAAAATCCATAGAAAATAACCCATATTTCTTTCATATATTACCATTATTGCACTCATTGTGCCTGCAAAAGATTCTTATGGAAAAATTTCTGGATGACCCTATAATCTATTCAGCTGCTCCTTTTAGGTAAAAGGATCTTTCTGTTGTAAAAACAATGTACTCCAGTAATCACCAGAAAGTCAAAAAGTCTACTAATTGCTAATTGTATGGAAGGACGATAGCAGGTTTGGAAAAATGAACTAGGCAATGAAGACCTGTTAAATTGGCCCAATAAAACACTCCCCTCACAACAAAAAATCTATCTCCAAAACTCAAATGAGAAACCCAAACCACTTGCCCACGCTGAAAAAACATAGTCTGAAGATAAGGAACCTTTCCAGGTCAACTAAACTTATGCTTATCAACAGAAAACCGAACAAGCAATCCCAATATAAAAAATACCATGTAATGTCAATTCATGATTAGGGATGTTTCTCAATTTTGGGTTTTAAAGCATATAGAGAAGTTTATTATAATTAGGGATGTTCTTTGACAAGAATTATTAACAAATTTGGAGCCTATGGTAACAAAAGATTCTCAGGTATAACCGTGCAATTGGTTTCAAATTCTTTATTGGTAATCTAGCTGGAGGTAGCTCCAGCATGATATGAATCACAATTTAGCCTTTTCCATGCTTTTTTTTTTGTGTGTTTCAGTGTTAGTGTTGAATTGTGTCAAACTATCAATACTCATGCTCTGATACCATGCTAAATTATGTTAAACTACCAATCAACCCAAAAGCTTAAGTTCGCGAGTTGGGGTAAATTTGATATTATATTAACCAACAGTTTAGTAACCGACTTTATTGTTAATTGATATAATTAAATTTACCACAACCTATCCACTTAAGCTTTTGGGTCGATTGGTGGTTTAATAAGTCAAGATTTCTGAGCAGGAGGTCGTGAGTTCGAGTCCATATTTAGTTATTTCCTTCCCAATTAAAGTTGAATTCCAGTTAGGCCATTTCTCCCCTCCCTCCTTGTTGACTAAATGTTCCAAATCATTTAGTTTAGAATTGCGTCGTAAATAATCAAGTCTAGGCTTATTGTTGGTTGATATAAATTTACTCCAACCTATCAACTTAAGCTTTTGGGTTGATTGGTGATTTATCATGATTCAACAAAAGAACACATAAAATCATCCAATCACAAATGACAAATTGAGCCTTGAAAACATACTGCAAGGGACAGTGCTTCAGCTGCCCTTTCCACTTCTGTACATGTTTCTTCTATGTGAATCCTCTTCACACGACCTTTCCAAGAAGATTCCATATCCTCAAAAAAGTCATTAGGAATGATAGAATAAGAACTGATTTGCTGATCACTTTCACTTTCACTATCAAGAAAAATCATTTCTTCAACTCTACTGGAAGCCCATTCACATTCGTTGACCTATATAGAAACAAGGAAAACAGAAGTAACGGACTAAAGAATGACTCTTCTATTAACAATACCAATTTTGATTCCTGATAAAAGTGTCATCTTTCCAGCATGATTAATCAAATTCTATCATTAAAATTACAGTTAAAAAACTAATACCGGCAAAAGAAAAAAGCACTTGGGATTGGTAGGAAAATAAATAGAACAAACGAATAGCTACTTACAAATGTATCAAAGTCAATTTTCAACCCTGTTGCCACAGATGTAGGATCCATCAACAATTTCAGGATATCGTTTAACTCACAAGTTCTATGCATTTGTAATATTTCGTCAAGTACATTCTTCATTCTACAGAATTCAATATGATTGGCCTCCCTCATTTCCAATAACTTCACGAGCTGAAAAACATATAGATACGACTTACAAGTCAAATAAACTGATCAGATAGCCTCTATGCCTTGATCAGAGAGAACAGAATGATTTTACTGAATTCACCATGAAACCAGAGAATTAAGAAATCTGCAGGCAACTCGAAGATCCTGTAATCTCTCCGATACGGGGCCTTGTGGTCCCACTCCAATGACTTAAAGATTGTCCCAAATCTTTAGAATACCCTAGTATTTACTTATATTTTTCAATGAAACTTTGATTTCATTAATATATATATATATTAAGTAAAAATAAAAATAAAACAAATGTAAGCAAAACTATTTCTCCTCCTTTTCATCCATCCATCCTATATTCGTCCTTCCACTTTCTTCTCACATGTCAATGCACAGCTGGTCTACCGTCTATCATTATTCATATGAATAAACTAGCATGGCAGGCCGGCAAGCTATGGCAGTTTTTTTTTTAATTTCTCAAGCTATAGAAGTTATTAGCTCTTAGCAGAAAGAAAATATAAACAAAAGCATGGAACAAACATGTAAAAGGAATGAATGAAATGAAATATAATAAGATTATTTTTTAACATAAAAAAAGGAAGCCTTTTTATCAAGTCTTTTATGTTGATAATAGTTCATATGCAAGAAATCAGACTGAATTACCTACGACAAACATTTGATAAAAGCCAGAAAAATAGTGCTGCAGGTAACAGGTTAAATGTATTTTCGTCAAAAATCCACCATTCACAATAAAATGGATTAAAAAACCTTAGCTGGCGGAAAGCAAGTGAAGTATGGAATTGCACATGTGACATTGCTCATAAGCCTGCATGTTGCTGGCCAAGAGAAGAGGAGTAAGAAAAAGTTTTGAAGGGATTTCAAAACAGAAATAACAGAGGAGAACTGCATGATGCTAAAACCAGAGCAAGAACTATCCTCCCCTCTTCAGCCGTAGCCAGGGACTAAAAAACAAGAAAAGAAGAAGATTTATAAGGAAAATCACCTTGAATAGTGGTCGCTATCTCATAAGCAGGAGGATTGAGAAGAAGATCCCTAATATACCTGCAAAATAAACTACCTATAATATTGCAATTCCTTTCGTACGGAAAATAGCCACAAAATTGGAAATGATAGATGAAAAATATTTCTCATAACTCAGTACATTCAACATTTCAAGCAACTCTTACAACAAGCAAAAAAAATTCCGACTTGGTCAACAAGTGCACTTAGGAGTTAGGAACACAGCCATCATAACCCAAATGTTACATGATTTGCAAGTGGTTAACTTATTCCAACTCTTCTCATAAAATCAACATTTTGTAAAATAAATCTCGTAAATATAAGAAATCCCCATCATGGACTGGTTAACTATGAAATTAAAATCTTCAATAACATTTTGATGATAAATGGAAAAAAAAAAACTTAAAGAATTTTTTCTTTAAAAGAAGTTAGTTTCTCCACAACAAGTAGAGCTAAAAGTTTACTTCAAACTTCAAGGTTTAAATGCAGGAGGTCCCTATACAAATATATATATAGGGGTAGTTTACATTAAAGAACTTAATACATAATATACATATACATATATATATACACACACACACACACACATATGTTATGTATATCCACTTTTTTTAATAAAATAACAGGAATAACCAGTGACTAATCAAGTTTTTTTTTAATAATAACCCAAGCTTCTTCTAATTTGAAGCATAGCCCAAGGTTTCACTACGAGAAAGTGAAAGAATACAAAAAGGAAACCCTCCAAGAGAGGCCAAGGCCCAAGGCCTAAAACAAGAAATCAAAAGAAAACCCAATTGCAACTTAAAATGTTCAATGGACGACGAAGAAGCAATTTAACAAAGTTATAAGCAGACAATTATCTCAACACCAATTAAAAATCGTTCTGACTCACAATGCAGGAAGGCCAGCACAATTTGACGGAAGCAACACCTTCAGCAAACAAGGTATTCCCTCTGTTGGTATGGCACCTATATTCATTTGAAGTATGAACATGCGCAGTTTATTATCATTTTAAATTGCTTTAATTTCTATGGGAGCCAAGTGAAACATCACTAACCAATCTGTGTTGCAGTTCCAAGTGTTAATGGATGTGGCCTATTCTCTGATGGTATTGTTACATTCCTAAATGCAACTTTATCATCGAGACCATAAAGCTCTTTAACCTGGGAATGATCAGAAAATAAGGTAAATTAACTTCAGAACAAATAAAAGACCAGGCCATGCTATGCACAAAAATAAAATAAATACAGATGCATTGCAGACCTTAGACAAAAGATTAGTAAGAGGATTCCCATCGAACCACTCAAAATGTCTGGAATTACATTCCCCCCATAGTCGGCCACCCTCACCAAATTCACCCCAGCGACAAGTGCCTATAAAAAGGCCATCATGAAGTGATAAACTTGTGCAATGACATCTATAAGAAGGTAAATTTTCTTTAAATGAAAAAAAAAGACTCCCTTTCCATTCCAAAAAACCACTCTCTCTAAATGCTCCCAGAAAATCCTAGCATGTATTGTTTATAGTTCGTTTTCTTTTGGAGGAAAGGCTCCCCCCCCCCCTACAACGCTTCACCCTCATTGGCACCGTTTCTTTCTTTCTCCTTCTTCACCGAAACATATATCTTCTTTCCCCTATCCGGCAACCGATCGCATCTCCTTCACCCACTCCGACGCTTCCACCTCACCGACGCTGAGAAGTTCTTCACAGTTGTCATTTCTTCTTTCTTCTCCATCACCAAAAAAAAAATCTTTCCTCTACCTGCAATGTAACGCCCGTAGCCTAGGATTCGGATGAGGTCTTGGAATCCGGATCTGGACACTTTGGGCCCCCGACATTCCCCTTCATCCCCTGCGACCCGGCCACGTTAACTACCAGCCTCTAAGCGCTTCTAAGAATGAAGACTATCCCCACAAACCAACACAGGTCCTTTCAGCATGTTTGTCCTCACTCACATGCATCCTAGGAAAATCCTTAGGAGGTCACCCATTCTAGGACTACTTCAAGCTAAGCACGCTTAACTATAAAGTTCCTTCGATCTAGCCACCGAAAAGGAAGGTGCACCTTGTTGGTATAGGTAGTACAAATCAATTCTCTTAAACCTTTCTTAACCATGAGACTATATTCCCCAAGATCCCTCTCATTCGGATGTGGACTCAGTTCATTCATGTACCCCTTCTAACCCCGGACGCTATATGCATGTATCATTGGTGTATCCAGCTACAATAACTTGGCATCTTGTTGTCAATCATGACTTGAGCATGGAGCGTTTACCTCGACACCAACTCATCTTACCACGCCATTACCCACCTACTATAACACTTCCAACAATCATGACTTGGCATCTCGTTCTCGGTCGTGACACAAACACCTACAACTCAC
>JBBMEG010000021.1:3401901-3422639 GCA_037832605.1 Cyclanthera cordifolia
TGCTGTAAATCTAATCTTTTTAAGCTCTATGACTTTACCACAATTGCTCGCGCAATTGGTTGGCTTTTATGTAACCTTCCATGTTCCTTGCATGTTCTGGTGAATATATGGTCTTTTTTTAAAAAAAAACAATACAAAATAAAGAATGGTACTAATACCTTGTCTAATAAACTATGATCTAATTGAATTAATTCCATTGCAGCTGAATACAGATTCAAAGTAATCAAGTGTAAGAAAGAAAGTTTAATTGGGCCAAAATTTCATTATATAATATGGTCAAGAAATCTTCTTGTAGAATAGTCAAGATGCAAGTAAGCTATTTTCAGCATTATTGATATCAAAATAAATTTAAGTAGTTACAGTAAAAAAAGGAAGAAAAAGTAAACATTATATATAATTACTTTAATAAAATGTTTACATGTAAGGTCCTATGGTCTAGTGGTTAGGACATTGGACTCTGAATCCAGTAACCCGAGTTCAAATCTCGGTAGGACCTTGTTTTTTTTTCTAATATTTCCTCCAATATCTATTGGGATAAAAGACAAACAGAGTAGTAGAGCAAGTTTAACTTGGAGTAGAGAGTTGTGAGATTGTTATAAACAGAATGGAACCATACCTATTCTATCGGTTGTACTAGTGTGTCCTTTTTGAATTTGAAAAGTGAAACGGAATTGATCTAGTCAGGTTTTTTTTTTTTTTTTTAAATGGTCTAGTCCCCACCTCAATTGTTGTTCGAATTAAAAGCTCGTTGGTTTTTTTATCTAGAAATTTACGTTTTGATATCATTTATGAACATTTTAAGACTTGTTTTTTTTTATAGTTTGGTTTGAACCCTACAAAAGAAAACAACCATATAATTAAATGTGATACATCCTTGAAAAATTGAGAAAAATCAAACCAAGAATCAAATGATTAAACTAATTTGAGTGGGGTTATTCATTCAAATTTCAACCAATAATTTACATGAGAGGATGTCTTGAAAGAAACATGTCATTTATTACTTCCAATATCGCAAAACCCAAGAGTTTTTTTTTAATCCCATGAGTTGAGTTTATGTTTATGAACATTAGACGTTACATATCTTACATAAAGATTTATTGATCTACTTCAACTTCAACGTATTGTAAGTATTAGTGCATATTTGATTATAGCTATATTGATCACATCTCTAGTGTTTTACTATATTTATTTATTTTTAGTTATAAATTTAAGTTTCACCATATTATATACCAAAAGGCACCAGCTCAGGACCAAATTCAAAAAAATAAGAAATTTAATAATTAGATATCTAACTTTAAAAGAATATACTTTAGTGACATCGAGCCTCTAGGGCTATCTTTGAAGATGCTTTATTTCCTCGAGATAGTACAAAAGAGGTTAAATAACATGTTATATAAATGAATGTCCAAGGATTCAAATTTTAACCTAAATGGGAGAAGTAAATGTATATCCTTAACTAGAGAACTATACTCAACATATTAACATTAATTGGTCTGTTTTTGTGGTGTTATGGTTTAGTTGGTTGGACATGTGTGGAGAACAACAGAATAATTGAGTTTATTTTATTTTATTTTATTTTATTTTTAGACTTGATTGGTGCATTGCTGTCATTCAATTATAGGTTGGAGCATTGATGAAGGAATGATGAAGAGTTCAAAGATACCCATTTCCAATCTGTCAGCCCCACACACCACATGATATGTCCAATTCTAATTTTTATTATTCTCAAATCCATTCTAGCCTCCTTATTTCACCATTATTTTACTATACAATTTTTGTATTCTATTCGCCTCAGTTACTCTATCGAAATTTCGCTCTACTACATCTAGAGTTAATCACGATCGTCCTTAGGTCAGACATCGAGAGATATCAAAAAAATGAAGATATAAAAGTGTTACAGGTGGGCCCAAAACACTTTCATATCTTCATTTTTAAAGAGTGATTACAAAATCTCATTTATAAAATCTCCATAAACACTTAAAACAAACACCCCTAGAAATTAAAATAAACCACAAACAAACATCTCCCAAAGGATTAAAAACAGTTCAGTCAAAAAGCTAGAGTCAAAACTGGTATATACTTTGTTCATCAGTTTCAAAAGGAAAATGTATGTAAATAGTTTGATTTTTCAATTCATAAATGTAATTGTCAACTCCAACAAAAAAAAAGTGCTCAAAACAATACTTTGAAATGAGAGAAATGAGGCAGCTTTGTAAAAAGCATGAAAGTTTAGAGAAAACAAAGCCGGAGAATAGTCGAGTTGGACGTAAGCTATTTGAGTTGAGCGTAAATTGGTCCAAAGATCAACAAAAATAAATAAAATAAAGCACGATGGCCTAGATTAAAGGGAAAAAGAAAAGAAATAAATACCAAAGATAGCTACAAGAAAAAAGGGAAACAAACAAATATAAAAGAGAATGGAATAAACACTTTTCATTTCCAACATCCTCCTCTTATGGAAAAAAATATTTGAGATTGATACATAATTCATTCAAAACAACCCCTGTTGACCACCAAACAAAAAAAAATCACATCTCCTTTTCAGAAAAAAAAAAGAGGAGATATTCTATTCATTAAAAAAGAATAGTTTTTTCACCTTTGAAGATCTCATCATCATCATCATCATCATTCTATCTTGCTTCTTCTTTCAATAATCTGCACACAGAGAAATCAATCCCATTTCTCAATTCCCACACCAGTTTAAAAACAAGATTAAGAAACAAAACAATCTCAAGTAAGTTTGTGAGTGTGTTTCTCTACTTACCATCATCATGTTTTTTCATTAACCCTCTTGCAAAAAACAAGCAAATTACCACAAATGCCACTCCTGCTGTTGCTCCTAGAATTATAGCCACTGTTTTTCCTGTATTTTCTCCTGGTTTTCACTTCCAATTCATCAGATAAAACAACCCTTTTTTTCAATTTAACAAATGTTGTGAGATTCTAAAGGTCAAGGTTCCAACATTGATGGTAGATGACTCGAACCAGATCGAGCAGATGCTAGTACATCTTTAATGTCAGTTGAAGTATGTTCACTTTGGCCCTTTTGTGTTCTTCTTAAAGTAAAAATGTATTAAATTAGATCAAGTGATACTCTCCTTCACTTTCAACAAGTGAAATTCAATTTTAAATGAGGAGAAAATGACTTTGCAGAGATTCGAACTAAAGACCTTTGTGTTGATTTATGTTAAATAATCAGTCGGTTGAAGTAAATTTAATAATATCACTAGATAAAAAGCAAATCTACAAGTCATTGATGGTTCATTACCTGATGACGAAGATGAATACGATGATGACGATGATGATGTTCTAGTGGGCACTCCATTTGGATAGTACCTATAACTTACAAAGCATCTATGGAGATAAAGCTGACCTGAAATTGAGCTTCCACATTCAACTTGAGCTCTTTGAACAGCATTTTTCACACATTCGCCACAATCAGAGTCTCCCAAATCCCCTTCACACTGCCCTAAAACATAAACAGATTGGTAATTTGTAGTGTAAAATCCATGGCCACTCACAACCCCATTCTCCAAAACAGATAGGGCAGTGTCCCTCCGCTCTTCAAACCCACTTCCACCAACATTCATAGCCCCACAAGTTTTGTACAGCATTTCCAACCCTGAAATTTGAGCAAACCCAGAAACTTCGTAGAGCAAATAGCAGCCGTAGAGTTGGATTCTTGCGGCTATGGCTCTTCCACATAAGGACTCGACGATTTGAGGGATTTTGCTTACGCAATTGTAGCAATCTCCATTATTGAGATCTCCTCTGCATTGGAAGAGGCCATTAATGGCGGATTGCCCACTTCCAGAGGTGGTTTTGTAGAATCTGGATTTGGTGGATTGTGAAACCAATGATCCAAACAGTGTTGAGAGTGATTGAGTGTAAACCCCAGTTGGATCTGAGAGGGTTTGCTTAGCACAGCCCTTGTAGACTAAAGAAGTGTAGTCAGAGACAGATTTTGAAGGTGGGATTTGAGCAAAAATGGAAAATAAGGTTAATGAGAGAAGAACGAGAGAAAATGGAGTGAAAGAAGAAAACCCCATTGAAGAATCAAATCATGGAACTGTAAAAAAAAAAAAAAAAAAAAAAAACCCTTGAGAATTTGGAGGAAATGAGTGCTGTTCTTAAAGAGAAATGGGAATGGGGGAAGAGTTTGAGAACTTGGATTTTGCTCAAAAATGGTGAAGGGTTTTGGCTTTCTGAAGCTTAGCCATTTGCTTTCCCCTCCTCCTTTCTCTTTGTGCCTCACTCCAAAAAAGAGAAAATAAAAAAAAAATTATATATAAAAGTTAAAATGTTGATATTTTATTGAAATAATCAAATGGGTTTCTTCAAAATATATATAATTTATATATATATTTATGCGGATAATTACGCATACTATGCATATACACTGATATCACTAAACTAATTGAAATGAAGTTATTAAATAGTTATAGCTCTTACATTTTTTTAGTTTTTTTTTTTTTTAATAAATGAGAATTTAAACTTGAAGAAACATCATGCTTCACTCATGAATCATTTAAAGCTTCCTTGAAGCAATAAAGTTTTTGCAATAAATATGAGTGACAAAAAGAAAGAGAGATGGGAGTATTTTCAAAAAATAAAATGAAAATTATTTTTGGTATTTTTCATTTAAGAGTATTGAAAGTTATTTGTCTCCTACTGTTTTAAACCTGTTGTTTTAATAAATATTAATAATAGTATGCAGAATATGTAATTACTTTAAGTAATTTTAACACTTATATCTATAATTAGGCATAGGAAGTGTGTTCTTCTTTTTTTTTAGTTATTTTCTTGATGGGAATTTCAATACATGTTTTATAAACAATTCCAATGATTTTTTTAATTAAAATAGAAAGAAAATTATTTGAATCCCATATGCAAAACCCAAATCTAAGAATGAATGAAAATAAATTTAAAATGATTTATAGTTAAAGGAAGATAATATGCGTATCATTTCAAATAAAAAGCTAGACATATTTTTTATATTCATCATGTTATACGTATCAAAATTAACTATTTGTTTAATGAAAAAAATAACCGATCAATTTATATGAATAATTTAGTACCAACGACTAATCAATAATGAGTTTTTACAAGTATCAGAGACAATCTTATAATTTAAAAATTTGAACTTTCACACCTCCAAATATGATTTTTTTTTTTTTTTTAACTAAATGAACAATAAAAAAATAATTAAATGATTTTTTGTTTTTTTTTTAAATGAAGATTTAAAGATGTGAACTGTACATGTTTCCTTTTATTCATGTATAACTACACAATTAAATTAAAGTAGTAGCATCTTTTGATTTTTTAGGAAAGTATCTTTAAAGAAGATTCTCAATAAATTCAAAAAAAAAAAAAAAAAAAATCATCTGCATACAAATACAATAAAACAAATTAGAAGGCATGCATTTTAAAAAGATGAATTGGGAGTATTTCACTTGAGGTAAAGTATTTTTCTTTGGGTTGCACGTGGGATGTATTGCTCCCTTTAATTTATAATTTATAAGTGAATAAAAAGATAATATCAAAATAAAAATATAATACTTTCCCGGTGATTGAGCCACAAAAAAATATATTTAAAATTTAACCCATAACCTTTGTTAAAATCTAAAAAATAGTGTATGTAGTTCGTAATTAGTTTTTGATAAATAAAATATGTAGTTAGTTATTTATATGTTTTAATGACAAAAGTGTGAAATAAGTAATTGATTGACAAAAAAAAAACATAATTCATATATCAGAGGTTCATCTACACACTTAATTTACTTACCATTTTACGAATAACATGAATTATTTTTTTAGTTTTATAAACATAAGTAATAAATTTTATTTTTTCAAATTAAAAAAACTAAAGTTTACCTTTCTTAAAATAATATAAACTAAATTCTATATTTTTCTAAATCATACAAAACTATATTTTTAAACCATAAAAATTAAATTTATTGTTTTTTTAATTTTGTAAGAACAAATTTATAATTTATTAAATTATTTATTATTATTGGGCTTAGAAAGGAAAGTCTAATGAAGTAGTTCACTTTATAAGATATGAAAAGAGTCATTAATTATGGCGTGTAATAGCATCTGAGTTTATCTGGCTTTCCTAATTCTGTTCCAATTTTACTTTTCTTTAACATAATTTTCACATTCATCCTTCCAATTTCTTCCGCCGTCATTCTCCGCCGACAGCTCCGTTCCGCTCCTTCTCTGCTCTCAAAAGTAGATTCGAAGTTTGAAGCCGAAGCTTGCAGAGCCGTCGACGTGAACAGAACACAAATCTATCTTGGTCTTCGTTCATCAATGTTCGCCTTCAAAGAGAGAGTTTCGGAGAGTCTTTCCCGTCTTTTTGCCGATTCTCCAGATTCCTCTTCTCATTCCTTAACCCCACTTCACGGCGACCCTTCTCCGGTACTATTCTGACTTCCTCTGTTTCGATTTATTTGGTTTATGCACTTCAGCTTCTATGTTCTTGCCGCCGTTGTCGGTCTGTTACCTGAATGTTGGCGGGGTTTTGACTTTCTGATCTGGGTTTCGATGTTTTTAACCTAATTTGGTGTTGATGGTTCTGTTTTGTTCTTGCGTTCGTGTTGAATTAGATTGGCATTTTAAGGGGGAATTTGGGGGTTTATGGAAATTTTGGCATTTGATATAATTCTGATTCATATGTTCGTGTTCTCGTTTGGTCAGAACTTGTAATTAAATAACCTGATTTATTTATATGTTCGTCAATTACTGATGTTGGTCTCAGCTGAAATGAGCTAGTTCATTTGGTTAATGTTGTTGAACTAAAATTTGTGTTATGTTGCTGTCAGCTCTTCGATTGATTCAATCTTAATTCTCTGTGAATGATGAATTTACTTGGTTATATCACAATGTTGGTTGTGTTTCATTCTTCTCGCTTTTAAACTATAGTGGCTTAGTTATGATACTGATTTCTCTTTAATTCTTTCGTTGTGTTCTTTTTCATGCTCTTCAATTGCATTGTATTTTAAGTTGGTTTTACTATGCTGTTTGTTGTGATTTATAGGTCAGTTCATTATCTAAAGGAGGAAAGGCTTTTTCCTCCTACTTTTCCTATATTATCCCGTTCGCGGGCTTTGAAGGACCAAAATCAAGCCAACCACAGAGCAATTACAAGCTACATCAGCCTCGCCCTGTGCAATACGACGTTGTCAATTTTGATTCTCTAGAATCGTCGGATGACTTCAAAGAGTATAGCACAGCTTGTGGAACATCAACTTCGGAAATAGTTAATAAAGAACGTAGCTTAGGATGCAAGAACAAGGAAACCCGAGACAATGAGGAAGATTTTGATGAATCTGTCTCAAGAAGAAGTAATAGTAGTTCTGAAGTATTTGAAGAAGCAACTTTCCAGCCTAGTCCAGAAAAGTCTGAAACGTATCTCACGGTTGATTCTGTTTTAATTTCCACCGATACTTATGAATTCTTGCTACATTATCTTCCTAATATCGTGAAAGGGCAACAATGGATCTTGCTATATAGGTAATTTATTCAAAAGGTCTAGTTTATTGATCTATGGAGATAGTAGCTTCATGCATGATGACCTAACTTGAGTTTCTTTAATGAAGGGCAGCACATTGAGACATGGCATATCTCTTCGAACGCTCATTCGCAAAAGTAATGAACTTTCGGGTCCGTGTTTGCTGGTACGTTGATTTTTGAACTCCTCAATGTCTAGTAAGAATTCTATTATAAAGCTAAACCAATGCAGCATTTCATTATTGCTAACTAATGGAGTTGTTTTCCACATGATTGATAGGTTGTTGGCGATAGGCAAGGTGCCGTGTTTGGCGGTCTTCTAGAATGCCCATTGAAACCTACTGCAAAAAGAAAATATCAAGTTAGCCAAACTTCTCCTCCTCTGAGGAATATAGTTTCACCTTTGTGCCCCAATTATCTTTTCTTTTGGTGTTGAAAGCATGACTGACAATATTGCGTTTTATGGTGCTAGGGAACAAATGAAACTTTTGTCTTTACCACCATTTATGGTGAACCGCGGCTCTTCAGACCAACTGGTAATTCTCTTTTCCTTCTTAGTTGCAGTCTCCTTTACTCTTTCACTCTTTGAATGTATGTGCATCCTTTGCCACCAACATACTTGACTGTTTAGTAATATCTGATCATGCAAGATAATGAAAATTACCCTCAGATATCTATTTCTGCTTCCTTCTGATGAAATTGACTTGAAATAGTGGAATAACATTAAAATAAAAACAAGATAAACCAAGAATGGAATGGACCTTCCCATTCTTAAGCTCAATCAAGAAAACCCAATTCCAAAATGGCCTAAATATTTGATAAACTTCCTCTATTTATACCCAATTCTCCAAATAAACTATCAACTATTGCTCACATACTTCCAAACTATACCTAATAAACAATCATATAATGAGATTATTACTCATTACTCCTATGTATCTGATCTGGGAAATAAAAACAATTTCTTGCATTGAAAGGGAAGAAAGAGTGAAGAAAAGTCCTTTCGTCTTCACTTAATGTAACTAGTTTTAGAAATATGAATAGGAGCGAATCGCTATTACTTCATGTGTATGGATGATTTACTAGCACTTGGTGGCGGCAGTAATTTTGCTTTACGTCTCGAAGAAGATCTGTAAGTATTTACTTTAGTCATCTGCTTACTGTAAACTGCAATGTTCTACTTTTATCTATGACTAAATTTTATGAATCTGAAAAAAGGTTGAATGGAACCAGTGGACCATGTGAGACATTTGGTAACTCATGCTTAGCACATACCCAGGAGTTTGAGTTGAAGAATGTTGAGGTAAATCCCAACCCTAAAAAGAATATGATATTAACATATATCGACTGTTGAACTGATCATACTACCGAAACCCGATTGATGTAATTTTTTTAGTCGTTGCTAAGATTTAGACAATATAAAGAAATGTGATTATGCCTGTTTTTGCTTATGTTTGTGTATTTTGGGTGAATGCAGCTTTGGGGTTTTGCTCATGGGTCGCAATATCTTTCATAACGAGGATGATAGGATGCTGTTGCAGTTTTTGTTATGTTGAATTTTTTGGTACAACGTTGTTTTAGCTTCTCCAATTATTATTATTATTTTACAATTTAAGTTTCTCAGTTCAATTGTGTTTCAATGATCATATTGGATCTAGAAAATATGTGTTTTGCATAACTTCATTTCATTTTAGGATTGTAAGAGATTAATTATTTTCTTTTCTTCTTTTTTTTTTTTGAGTACATTAATTATTTTTCTTATTGGTTCTGTTTAAATCTCTTTTTCTTTTTAAATATAAGAAATATGTATACATTTTTACATTTATTATTGTTTCAATCCTCAAATTTATTATAATACTTTTCTTGAATAATAATTTAATACAAACGCTAAAGTTAAGATTTAATGACTAAAATAGAACCTAAAGATTTTATCCTTATTTTGCGAATTGGAATTTTCAACAATTTTTAGAATTGAAGTTTCTCACGCATATAACTTTAATTATTAACTTATATATTCGACTCGTCTTGAAACACGGACCAAGATGTTTGACATTGCAACAGTTTGATCCCGAAGTCTACGGCTCATAGTGAAGATGCAACGTTGTGCGGCAACAATGGGTACCTTTTCCAGCAACTTGGTGCTCGAAAATCTGGCCACGTCCTTGAGCGCGCAGGCACGTGTCCAACCCACTGATCGGCTACGAGTAGACAAAAGCAAAGACGCTTGTGGATTATCAACAAAGACATACCTAAATGGTTAAAACATCATCGATCAAATAGATAGGTAGTTTGGTCGAAACATCATCCATCAAATAGACAAGTATTTTATAAAATATCAAATTGTAAAAATGAAGCTATTAAAGTTTCTCGACATCCAAAATTCATTAGAGAACGGTCAATGAAAAATGTAATGTCAGCATATATTAACAATTCTATGGCTACATAAAGTTGACATAGCTACACAATCTTTTTACTTCGCAAAATCATACATTGGTAGAAATATTAATTAACCTGATTAGTTCAAACTACAACAGAAAAAATTGGTGAAAATATTTTGCTCAACTCGTTGACCTGGGTGTATAATTCTCAACTTTGCTTAAGAACCTTCTGAAGATGCACCTGCTTCAGAATATGGTTACCGGATACCATAATTCAAATCTGTAATTGCATCTTTTCCAAAATTCCAAATCCAAAGGTGGGTTATGTCTCCATGGGGCGGTCGTCTTCTCCAGGCACACCGAAAATACGAAGGTTTCGATCCATGGATCCCACTGCTAAGTATTTTGCATCTGGACCATATTTTAAGCAGGTTGCTTTACCTGAAACAAAGTAGAACCGAATTTTTCATCAACGCCAATTCTATACACTACATTGTTACAGCAAGAATCGTAATGCTTCGTTTGTGTTGAGAGTTCTAATTAGATTTTGAGGCTCCATTTTATAACCATTTCGTTTTTTTCTTTTGTTTTCTATTTTTTTGTTTTTAAAAACAAATATGTTTGATAACCAATTCAGTTTCT
The DNA here is from genome assembly GCA_037832605.1 of Cyclanthera cordifolia. Classification (NCBI taxonomy): domain Eukaryota; kingdom Viridiplantae; phylum Streptophyta; class Magnoliopsida; order Cucurbitales; family Cucurbitaceae; genus Cyclanthera; species Cyclanthera cordifolia. The sequence goes on from JBBMEG010000021.1 coordinate 3,412,434, forward strand.
GGTTTTTTCAATTTCAAAAACGTTTACTAATTTCCATAAACCTTAAATTTAATATAAAGATTAATAAGTACATAGATAAAAGTTACATATTTGAAAGTTAATTATAAACCAAAGTGAAACAAAATTCAAATTATATATAAAAAAAATGTATTCTAACAAAACAAAAATTCAGATCAAATAAAGTTACTTGATTAGTCAGGACTATATATTACAAATATTTTTTATTCATATAAATACTATTTTACATTTATTATGTATGTCTTTTGGTTATACTTTTATTGAATTTTAAGAATTAACAGTAATTCTACTTTATAACTGTGGTGTATCAAATAAGTAATATCATTAAAATAATTTAATTTTATTGAAAACTTAAAATTAAAATAATAATCCAAGGTTATTTTGTTTTTTAAAAAACAAAAAATAGCTAGCAAACATGTTTTTTGTTTTTAATTTTAGCAAAAAAAAAAAAAATTCAATTATCAAACATGTATGAATTTTGTTTTCTAAAACAAAAAACCAAAAATTAAGAAACAAAAACAAAATGGTTATCAGAACAAAAGTCTTGACTACTAAATTTGATATTCTAAAAATCTTGAGACTGTATGTAAGGTGTTTACCTGTGCCAGACAAATCTGGAATAGTTTTTATACAATTCCATTCAGATTTTACATTAGCAACTTGGTAAACTCTGCAAGTTAAAAGCCTCAACATTAAACTTCATAGAAATTACCGACGAACTAAAAATAAGTGATGGATAAATTGAAAACCAATTTCCATTGAAAAATAGAGGGGGAGTTAGACACGATTCCAAGAGTCGAATGCTTACCTTATATCTGAGCCAGCAACCGCAAGGTAAGATCCACTATGGTCAAATTCCACTACAGAACCAGAGAAACAGATGTTCATTGTTCAGATATTCCCACAAACAATGCATAAATAAACGTCTGGCACTATAGTTGTAAAATGTAACTTGATTCAACATCCACAACAGGAAACCTACCGGAGTTTGTTGGTGTTTCTGAATCATAAGGTGCAAATGTACGGAAATTCTTCAATTTTCGGAGGTCCCACAGCTTTACTCCGTCATGAGCCGCAGTCTGAGCGGTTTAGATATTTATTAGTTGCAATCGTATGTCCAAGTTAAATCTAAAAACCTTTCTTGGAACTAATTTTAGGACGCATACCGCAAGGAAGTAACCATTTTCAGAAAAAGATATAGCAGTTACTGCTCCAACATGTCCATCAAATCTGGCCACATTTTTCTATAAGAAAACGCATTTAGCAAATTAGGGTACAAAGTTAGGGATATGAAGGATATATCATCCAAAGTTAAAGAGGATCTCACACCTGACTTTTTACATCCCAAATTTTAACAAGGGCTTCTGACGTGCCTGTTCCAAGGATGAGGCCATCAGGGTGAAAGGCAGCAGATGTGTAGCCCCCCTCTGTTGTTGAAGCCTCAGCAACCTGCAAAGGATAAGATAATTAAAATTTCCATCATTTAAACATGCCTCAATAAATAGCATATTACATCTAAAATATTGATGAACATCTGTTCCTTTGAAATGTAATAAACCAACAGTTGGTTGATATAAGTAAGCTTCTGATTAGATTGGTGATTAATTGAACAACAAATTATAAAATCTCAATGGAGCTTTTTTTTCTTTAAATTGCGCCCAAGTGACTGTAAAAGAAAGCTGTATCACAGAAAAGAACCCTGTGTGATTATTCTAAAAGTAACTCACTAACTTGTACTTGCTTAACATGCGGGAAGGTTCACTTCTTATACTCTTTCAGTACTAGGCTTGTTGTATTTTACATACGAAATAGAGACAACTTCCAGACCCGAGCCACAGATCAAAAACTTGACAAGCTAGTCAGATGGCAAACACAAACTTATTCTCAACAATATGTTGGGCGGCAGAGCTGCACATTAAGATAAATTTGACCTCAGTAGTTTAAACAATTCTCTGACATTATTCTGATTTGAATAATCGTTTGAAGGGGACTAAATGTTGGGCATCAAATTTCAGGAAAACATGTTTAAAGGCTCTTTAGTGCCCTAGAATTACTCGATGAACAAAGACCATCTCTTCAATATTGAGGAATTTTGTTCATTTGATAACCCAACCCAATAGATTAAAGATTGAGGAATTTTGTTCATGTGTAGTCAACACTAGGAATTTAAGACGTTTGTAGTACACAAACACAGTAATGAAAAAATAAGCAACTTACTAACCTGGGTCAGGCATAATCCTGAAGCAAGCTCATAAAAACACCATGTGTTATCAAGGGAGGCAGTAACAAAGAAGTTATTGGTAGCATGGACAGTGACAGCTTGAATCTGTAAGATTTAGAAAGTTGAGGTTCCTTCGAGTTACATTTTTTTATAGTAACAGTACATCAAGGCATAAATCAAACAAAATTAGGACTGATAAGATCCAATTTAAAAATTCTTTGGCAGTACAGATTGTTATCGGACTCTTTAGCAATTGAGACGTTACACCGTGACATACAACTTAGCAGAGTAATTTAACCTTCTTCCCGCTGTAACCACTATCGCCAATGATAATCAATGATTTTGATGACCATTGAATTAAAACTTGACGTACCTCAGCTGTGTGATCCTTTAAAATGTGCCTACAATTGTAATTCCCATCATCAGATTGTTGCCACACACGCACGGTCTGCAATTAGAAAGAGCCGTTATAATTTCTCTCGAATCCTATGCAGAAAAATAGCTAATAGATCGGAAAAAAAATTTAATAATATTCAAATGGTATGGCACGATCAATCACTGGTTAAGTTGAAAATGAAATAAACTACATTCATGAAGCCAAAGTAAATTTAACCTAAAGCTTAAACTCAGTTAGAACCAAATATTTATGGACCAAAGCAGAAGTAATCCATTTCATGTGCAAATTATTAAACCAATCCGGAATTGAAGGATGAAAGCAGTCCTTCGTATTTCAAAAATTAATTCCATCGGGTAAGGAATTGACTATGCTCGACGGAAGAAGAAAACGTGATTTTCATCGAAGTTGCCTCAAAGCCACACAAGTTGTAAACAAAAATTTTAAACATACATTTATGTATGCTTTCATCTTATGACCATAAAGAAAAACAGACCTTGTCAGCTGAACCAGTCAAGAATAAATCCTCCCGGCCGACAAACTTGACACTTGTTACCTAAACAAACAATGATCAATGTTCCCATTAGCAAATAATATTAATGATATATAACTCCAGCTCTTGAATGCTACTATCCAGCAAATATACCTTCTTTGAATGGCCACTCAGAGTGGATAAAATCTCCCCAGATGATCGATCAAAAAGAACAGCATTTGTGTCCTGCCCCCCAGTTGCAATGACATCCTAAAACCAGAAAAAGAAAATTTCTTGTCTAAGGAGCAAACTTCTTTTTATATTAATGGTAAGCAACAACCAGTGATTTAAGAGGCTTGCTCAGACACGTGCCTACACACAAGGTCCAAGGTCTTGAATAGGTGAGACTCGTGTAAAAAGGCATGCTCTAGGCATGCAAAAATTAGTTTAACTAACCCATAACAAAAAAATCCTTGCATCTATTTTTTTTTTATCAATTGAAAACAATACCATTATTTTTTTTGGAAACCAAGAAATCGAAGATTCGCTCCACGATACCTAGATTTCCTTTCAAAGATTGGACTCATTGTATATTTCCTTTCAAGGATTATAGTTTTGTTACTCTTCAATATCATTGGAGAAGCCCTATGTAACTACTTGTTTTGATGGGGGTTTTTTTTTGTAACTTTACATAAATTAATGAAAGTTTTGTTTCCTATTAAAAAATATTAATGACAAAATTATAATTAAACATTGACCACTTAATTTTATCGAGTTTCATGTTCACCAAAAAGAGGGGGAAATTAACTATTTTTATTTTATGGTTCAAAAGTTTGAACTATAAAAAGAAGAGGAAAATGAAGCAAAAGAATGAACTGTGAGACGAATGTTTAATACAATCATGTCCCATTCTTCATCCCAAAGAAGCCCATTGGTCAGTTTGAATAAAACAGTTAATTGCACAAGCAAGTATAACTTCAAATAATCGTAGATGAAGGCCAGGCAGTACTCATTTGAGAAATCTCTTGGACTAATATAGACTGATGCACTTGAGAATCATACCTTCTCGTGATGAATGTCAAGAGATATAATCCCTGGTTTGTTTGTTTTATGAAGTGGATGACTAGAAATCTGAGTGTATCTTTCCAAAGCATCAACAGGAACCAATGTAGGAGATATCTGAGAACAAAGAACCAAATAATGAGCTAATGCAAATTATATGGAAACCCTAATATCTTAAACAGTCCCATCATCCATCCAATAACTTTCACCTCTTTATTAACAAGAAATATTTATATTCAAATATTTTTTAAGAAAATACCTGCCGCTTCTTCCTTTGTTGTGAAAGAGAAGCATTACAGTCTGTGAGCTCAGATATAACAGCGGCTGATATTCCCAGGCGTATTTTCTTCCCGTCGGGTCCCAACAATTCCTCATCCTCATTAACTGGAACAATGAAAAATCAAGTCAAATCAAAACCAGTGAACTCCTGAAATTCTACGCCGATGGGATGATTAAAAGGACAGACCTCTTTTCCCATTAACATTCACAGCAGCATTGGATGAAATTGAAGTTGATGACAAGGGCATCTGCCTCTCTGCCTGAGCAAGTAATGACCTGGCCTCATCCCGTTCTTTTTTAAGTCTTGCAATTACGCGACATGCAGCATCATGCTATAAGAAACAAAATATATAAACCAATAGTTATGCTAAGATTAGCCACCCCACCATGACATGACCAAGTAGCAAAAAAATATAAACGTGTCTACTATGTGGCTTTGAAAAGTAAATCATACAATACAAAGATATACAGTGGCTAAAATATAAACAAATGAAGAAAAAGAAGAGTTGAAATCAATGAGCAAAATCAAGCAGCAAAAATATACAACACGATAATAGATTATGGAACAAAGATGAAATCAACGAAAAAGCAAACATTATTACAATACCTACACGTTGAAAGATACATAAGTTTTTTGCACCCTTAAAAATTGGGAAATAATGGATTTATTTTAAAAATGATAAACCTGATACAAGGCATGACTAAGCTCCTGTCTGGCTGTATGCAGTTGTTGCTCTAGTGCAAAATTGGACAGCACCAACACGTCCCATTCCTACAATTATAGAAAAATCATCTTTCCACGTTGATTAAAAACAATATATGTAACAGCATGATTAAAAACAGAGAGAAATAAGTACATAACCATTATGTGTTAGAACCTATAATGAACATATCAAATAAGAATGATAGTGATAGAAATACATCCTAAAACTTCAAACATAGGACAGCTTCGCTTCACTATACCTGACGTAACCAATCACGTATGTACTTAGGTCAAACACCGGGAGACATCGAAGGAAGGGAGCAGTGTTTTCAAAGCGCAAGGTGCAACGCAAGGCGACGCCCTTCTTGATCGATCCTCTCAAGGCGAGAGGCGACAAAAAGGCGAGGCCTAAGTGAAGCGAGGCGTGACAAATAAATGCATAATAAATAATGTAGAGCATAAATTTTGATTTTAAAAAATCTTATTTCCCTAAAATATCAAATTCTTAAAAAATAATACTAAATAGTAACAACATCAAAGTAAATTCACCAAGAGTACACAAAAATAAACTTAAAATATCAAATATAAAATAAAAGTAAACTATAAGTTAAGATGATGCTAATTGCTAAACAAATTTTAAACATAAACTTTCAAATATCTTTAAGTTAGTTTGGACTCCATACATTAAAAATATTTGAAGTTTATGTTTAAAATTTGTTTTGCAATTAGCATCATCTTCACTTATAGTATACTTTTATTTTATATTTGATATTTTAAGTTTAATTTTTGTGTACTCTTGATGAATTTACTTCGATGTTGTTACTATTTAGTATTATTTTTTAAGAATTTGATATTTTAGAGAAATAAGATTTTTTTTAAACAAAATTTGTGCTCGATATTATTTATTATGCATTTATTTGTAGGGCCTCGCTTCACATTGCCTTTTCGTTGCCTCTCGCCTTGAAAGGATCAAGAAAAGCGTCTTGCGCTTTGTAAACACTGATCGTAAGCTTAAAAAACACAAACAGAAGGGAAAATATAGAATTTTCCAGAATATTGTTCAAAAGTACATCTAAAAAGACTAAGGGTGTGTTTGGGACAAAGGGAATGAGAATGATTATGGGAGGAATGAAAATTAGGAGGAAAATGAGAAAGGGAATTATTATGGAGAGAATTATTAATTGTGTTTGTGGTTAAGGGTATGATTATGGTAGGAATGATTATGAGAAGAATGATTAATTATGTTTGGAGTGAAGAGAATGATAATGAGAAACATAAAATAATGGGTATGATGTAAGTGAAGTTATAGAGAGAATAAAAAGTTGTTATGGCAAGAATAGAAAGTAGTTAGGAGGAGAATAAAAAGGTGATTTTGGAGAAACGTGATTATGGGGGAAATGATTTTTGATGGCCCAAACACCGAGAATCGTCCCCTTCCCGTTCTCTCCTTTATTAATAGTGGCCCAAACATCCCCTAAATAGATTGTAGACCATAAATTCATACATTTTGAAACATTCCAAGCATTCCAGGGATGCTAGCAGCTTGCCTGGGCTTGACTATCTGCAAAAAAAAGAATGAAGAGGGAAGTTAAATACGGAACACTAGAAATAAAAAAAGACATTCAAATGCCATATATATTATATGTCCCAAGCATTTAACCCCTGCACGCTTCAGTTTCATCAAATAGAGTTGGGTAGATTACGAACCACTCGACTTCCAATTCAGACATTGTTTGTCCAAATGCAACATTGCACATGCAAGTTTTACAGAGAAACTTAGAAAAGCCCAAAATACTTCAAATTGAACTAACTAAAATTGGATATATCACCCTACCTTTCCAGTTTTAATTGGGACGATGTCATCCATGGATAGGGGTTCACCTGTAATAGGGCACTTCCCAACGTCCTGGAGCAGGAAGACAAAAAATTACAGTAATCAACCGAAATATTTATTTTGTTAACAAATAAGTCTAAAAATTAAAATATATCAAAAAAAGCCAGAAAACGTTGCAAAACTTAAACTAAAACTCATTGGAGATAATCCCAAGAAAATCAAGGTAGTATTATATTGGACCAAAGAAAATAGTGAAGAGTAATTCATTAGGTAATTTATATAACTCAAAATAAAAGTATAAGGCTGAGGCATAAATGATGATCAGGCAGGCATTGATATAAAAAAAACATGACTCTCACTCTACCCCCTTTTCTCTCTTGCCTCTCTCCTCACACACCCGAGCCTTCTTTTTCCATGATTCCTGCCACCACTAATTTTAAAAAGCCCCAAAAGGCGCGCTGAAGCTCAAAAAAAGCCTCAGGCTCAATGTTGGTGCCTTGCCTTGGAAAGAAGCAACGCGGGAGAATAATTCCACATGGAATTATGTTTGAGAAGAAAGCTGAAGGAGATGAGATTATAGAAGTTTGTTCATTATCCAGCTAACTGATGTCTTACTGAAGGGTATGACTTGTGCATATGGAACCCGGAGCCAAGTGGCCTTTTAACTAAACAGTCCCTCAGCAAAGATACCAGTGGCAACAATGAGCTATCTAATTCTAGCATCTATTTGGCTATATAGCAGGACAAATTCTAAAAAAGGTAAAGTTTTTTTTCTATGGGAGATCCATAATAAGGCCATTAATACAAATGATATGTTAGAAAGAAGGCTTCTCAACATATCCACCAATCGAAGCTGGTGTGTGATTTCTAAAGCATCCTAAAAAATACAACAACATTTGTTTGTTAACTGCACGACTGTTTCATAGTTTTGAGACTCCTTGAGGGACAGATTCTCATGGCCAATGGTCCTTTCTGGTGGTACGTACACACTCTCTTCTACACCTCATGCTCCTTGGTCACCTTTTCAAAGAGAAAAAGCTGTTTTTGGAAACATTTTGTGAGAGAATTCTGCTGGAATATTTGGAGATAAAGGAATAGCCAAACCTTCAACGATAAGTGCTCAACTTACCCAAGCCTTACTGAAAATCTTTCTTTATTGTGATATCTTGGTGTAAACTTTCTCATCTTTTCTGTAACTATAGTTATGATATAATTTTGAGTAATTGGAGATCCATTTTGTAATTGGCTTCATGCCTCCTTGTAATTTCATATTTAAAATGAAATTGTTTTTTATCCAAAAAAATAATATAAATGATCAGGCAAGGAAGGATCAAGGATCCATTATAATGTTCAGAAGCTATAGGCAAAATAAAATGACACATTGCTACCCTTCTTCCTTCCTCCTTCCCCTATCACTCTATCATAGTTATCAAATTATAATATCACTCAAAGATAAGCAATTATTTAACCTAACCAAAACGCAAAACCAAATGTTATTATTTTAGAAAATGAGAAGACAAGCTTATAAAACAGTGTCCCTTGATGTCTCTCTTCTACCATTGCCAAATTGAAACCAGACGATCAAAAAATTTGAAGGGCAAGCATCCACTAATTTATCACAAAATCGTTTTGTAGACCGATCTGTAAATAAAGCAGAAAAGGGAAAAACGTTCAAACGTGGAAAACCGAGGCTAAACCAAAACTAGGCAACAACGAAGAAACGAAGATTCTATGAAATACCTTTAAGAAACAGTTCCCACGGAAAACAAAGCGCACAAAAATAATAATAATAATAATAATAAATCTACTACATTGTATGGAAGCCATAAATCTACTACAAGAAAGTATGGAAGCCAACTTCCATTTCTGAGATAAGAAAACTTCGTCATTTCAAAAGTGTTGGTAACCTGGCCATATTTCAAAAACCAAATCTTTGAAAACGTATTAATTTTGAACATATTCAAAATTTGGAAATAGAACTTAGCTGCACAAAGTTCCATAATTCACAGCCGGAATTATATCCGTTGAAGTATCCAAATCCTTTAAAAATAACAAAAGAACTAGAGGCCTTAAACCCCATAGATTCAGATAATGTAGTTCCTAGAGCCAAAGAAAGGAAGCCCCCGCCCATAAAGAACCGAAGCTCAAATGAAAAACTGAAAACTATCTCTCGTTACGCAGATTGAACCAAAGAGCTGAGCAAAAACCCTAAAAATAAGTGAAAAAAACAATCGAGATGGATGAAAAGAAAAGCAAACATACTGAAATGTGCCTCTCGATTAAACGCTTCTCAAAGAGTAATCCAGAGCTCTTGGAGACAACTGGCACTTCCGGAATCTCGCCGGAGACTGTAGAGCAACACAAACATATCAATAACAGAGATCAATAAGAGATGAAGGAAAAACACAAAGAATTTAAGGCAGTGAAAGATTTGCGAGCTTACTAGCGCAGTTCATTTTTGCGGAGAGCTAGGGTTTATGAGTGGAGACGCGGCGGAGCAGGCTTTTCTCAAACGACGGGCGGCACTGGTCAGCAACCAGCGGCGGAGGGAAGTGGAGGGAAAGGGAAATCGCGGAAAAGAGAGTACGTTAGCTGAGTATAGAGCTTTTCAAAAGCTTGCCATACATGGACCGGGTTCTCTGTATACCTTTAATTCGGCCCAGACTAGGAACGAAGTCCATACTTAATATGGGTCTATTTAATGAAAGCCCAATCAATTGATGATATTTGATAGTCGTTATATTATAAGGGATTTTTCATTAAAAAACTACAAAAAATCTACGAATAGAAAAGTAATTTTTCATTTAAAATTATTATTTATAATGAGTATTTAGAAGCAACGATTGCATTCAAAAATTTATTTTGATGTAGTTTTTAAGAGTATTTAAAACTAGTATTTATATTGAGTATTTAAAAGTAATGTTTGACAATAATTGCAATCAAAAAAATTGTTTTGATGTAATTTTAATAGTCTTTATAATTAAATTTTATTTTGAGTATTTAAAAGTAATTATTAAAGTCAAAAACTTGTTTGGATGTAGTTTTTAAGAGTATTTAAAATTAGTATCTAAAATGATAATTTACTAGTAATATTTAAAAGTAATGAATACAACCAAAACTTTTTTTTTAATGTAAAATTGTTAAGAATATTTGGTATAAACTAGTTTGAAATACTTTTCAAAATCTCATAACAAACACCCCTTAAAATAAATTAATACATAAC
>JBBMEG010000021.1:3422739-3438458 GCA_037832605.1 Cyclanthera cordifolia
AAACTAAAACTTTTATTAAATTTCATATAAAATAAATATCTCTCTTAATATAAAAAATAATAATAATAATATATTATTTCTGTAAACATTAATCGCCAAACAAATATTTGGTAATTCTAAATATTATATTTTATCTTCTTATTATTTCTCTACTCAGTCCACTTCAAAATTCAAACACACACATCTCTCTCTCTATATATATATATATATTTTTATTTTATTTTTATTTTTTTTGATTGGTTTATTGATTGGATTTCTTGATGTATCTTTCTGTGTATAACAGCACTTCAAATTTGGTCAACATAATAATAATAATAATAATAATAATGCCAATTCAATTTCGACGGTCCAATGGATGGTTTAATATAAGGTAGTGGTGGATGTGTTTTTTATATGTATAAATCTCAAATGTATTAGCATATATTTGGAGGGAATTTGTCTTGGTTATACTGATTTCTTTCATAACGTTGTTATCTTCCAGCTGTTTTAATCATAATATATTATATGATTTGTTTGTTTTAATCATAATATAATATATGATTTGTTTAATACTACAATAAGACAATTAACAAGTTATGAAGTTATGATATATATATTACACAACAATGAGATGAGAGAACTCGACAAGTAATTAATCTCTTTATCACGAGATCTATATTAATCACGCAAACTACTATTGTTAGCAAGAAGGTAGGAAGTAAATTATATTTTTATAGTTCAATAATATTCAATAACTAGAGAAACAAGATCTGAAATATGCTAGACCCTATTTGATAACTATTTCATTTTTCTTTTCCTATTTTGAAATTGAAGTTTGTATTTTATATGTATACTCCATATGCTCTTGAACGAGTACATTCATTAATAAATTTTCATAAATCAAAATAAATATTTGAAAGTTATTTTGTTAGCTTTCAAAACTAGGCTTGGTTTTCAAAAAAAAAAAACATATAATATATATAGTATAGTAATGAAAATTATGAAGTGAGGTAGTTTGTAGGTTTAAATTCCAAAGAACAAAAATAAAAAATCAAATGATCATCGAACAAAATCTTACTTATTAAGTGGTAATTTAAATTTGATTGAAACGCTCTATTTTCCAACCTATAAATTAATTTCACCTATTTATAAATGGTCAAGTATTTAACAAATCAACCTAACATATAGATGTATAGTTAAGATACATCGTGAATTTTTAAGTACTTTGGTTAATAGATAAGATAATGTGAAAATTGGTGATCAAATATTCTTATAAATATGTCACTATTACTAAGCAAAAACGTATCCATAAGTTCTAAAATATTTATATCTACGATTATTGATATACTATCGTAAATATAGTATTATAAAAAATACGTATCAATACTCAATAATACAATTTATCAGTCTATTATTTTCTTAAAATGAATATATTTATAATTATTTTCCAAAATTTTACCCATTTGGAAAGTTTTATATCAATATATCACTATATTCATTCTTACCCTTCATAATTATAATTTCAAGGGGTGTATAATTTATGTTTTTTCTTTATCAAACATAAATTAAGTTATAATTTGTCAAAACTATATAAGATTAAATATGATTTTGGAAAAGTAGCATTTATATGTGAATTGTGGTAGTTGTTATAAGCCTAGCAATGAAATGGGGGCAATGTGCCCCTCCAATTATATGATATCAATTTATTGAGAGGTATATATTTTAGTTGAATTTTCCCATTCTAGCAGCAATAATATATTATAAATATCTAGAAAGGGACTTAATAAATTTTGAAATGTTGAGATGTAAATAAACATTAAAATATTTGTAAATATAAAGTTGGGTAGACATTTACTTCAAATATAATGCACAATTAATTCGTCAATAAATTTTAATGTTAGCATGTGTGACATTCAAATCCAAATCTTTCATCACATCCCATAATTCAACCTGCATTTTTCATAATAATTCAACTTTTACTCCTTATAGCATAAATATGGTCTTGTCAATCACAACATTTTTAATTATTAGGTATATATATTTTGATTTTTATGTGTATTTGATTATTGTGTTGTATTTAAATGTCAATAAAATTCATAAATTTTTAAATAATCACTCTTGGTTAAATTCATATGTATGATATTTATACTTTAATTGACTTTCAAAAGTTTAATTTAAGTTCATATTTTAAAGTCTCATTCGTTTTGGTTAAGAATTTTTCAAGTATAAATATTAAAATAGTTTTTTTTTTTTTTTTTTGCTATGATTAAATATTCTTTAAAATAACAAAGGTACAAATTAATAATTAACTTAAAATTCGAGTTTTAAATTTGAGAATATATATAGTTCAAATTAGAAGAGGAGATTACAAGTTATTTTCAAAATTGTAGGTTATCTAAAAAAACAGTTTTAAAGTATTATGAAGTTAATCCAAATAAATATTCATAACTCGTCTTCCAACAAAAATTATTATAATAATTTATTTTTAATCATTCAAAATAATCAATTATTTATAACTATTCATTTATAGCACATTAAACTAATCACATATTTATAATTAAATATAAACAAGTTAAATTATAAATTTCACGTGTAAGAGTTTCTTAATTATATAGGTATATGGATCCGGATTGTGAATTGGATCCGGCCCGAATTAGGAGGATAGGCACAGAACTGGATTTTGTGAAGAGAATGTAGCGGTATGTTTGTTTGTTGACCGCTTGTTGTTTACTCCATCTCTTATGTTTCTCTCTCATTCACATGGCAAAAGGAGATTTTTGGTACAATCCACATCTAAATTTCAGACCAAATAATAATAAACCAATACGAGTTTTCCTTTAAACAAAAATAATAAAAACAATAGGAAGTTTTTTAATAAAAACATGTCGAAAGGTGGTCACCAAAAGAACTACAGAGATAGCAAACATCTTAATCTACGACAAGTCCGCTCGATCCAACTTCTCAACAAGTATGGAAAAAGAAATCGGCTTCATACATGGATGAACCCGTAATCCTCGCTAACCAAACGGATCCTATTTAAAGCATCATCATAAACAAAATGCGAATAAATGTTGAATCGATAGAAATTTGGTATGGCTCGAGTGAACCATTGGTTTGGTCTATGGACCCAAAGTGGTTTAGTAAAATTGGTGGGTCCACTAACAAATTGAAATTTGGTAAGGTAGAAGTTCTTCAATATATATGCTATTCCTCCCCTAGTCAATTAATTTTGGGATGGATTTCCATATTATCTAGTCAATTCCATCCATTTTTTTTTCATACAAACTCCATTTCACCTCTTTAAACTACTAATTACTTTGCTTCACCTTCTGAGGAAACAATCCGAAAAAACAAAAACTGAAGAAAGATTCTCAGTTCCTCAATAATTAAAAAAATTCCAAACCCCAAATTATGAATTTTCTCCCAAAAAAGAAACTGTTCTTTATCAAATCCTCTGATCTCACAAAGCATTTGGGGGGCAGTGGGTCCATTTTACATAGTGGACTCATATGCGCACCAGCTCACAATCCTGAATTTAGCTGTCTTCTGAAACTCGGTCTCTCTGAAAATGAAACAAGTCTTCCAAGCAGCCATGGCTGTGGGACCTTAAACCACCGCAAGCTCTATTCATTGACCTTAACCCATTTCTCACAACGTGCCTTCCCCTTCACAAAACCCACCATTTAATTTCTTTTCTTTCAAAACGGTTGTGTTGTATTTTGCCACTTTTTTTTTTTTTTCCGGAAAAAAGGAAAAGGGATTTGCAGTTTGCAGCCACGCATTATCATCGTTTGCCAGTGTTAGGGTCATAAAGCTTTTCCCTGCTTTTCCATGTGCGAACTTTGATTCTGTTTAAAATATTGATTCTCACCCACTAAGCTATTGGCCCTTTTGGTGTTCCCCTTTTTTTTTTCTTACTTTCTTTTGCAGAATATTTGCTCAAATTTCAAGGTCTGAGAGGATTTCTGTGAAGATTAAGGTGATTTCTCTTGTGTGTCTCTCTTTATTTCTGCTTCTTTGACTGGTTTTGGACTGGATTTTTTATCTTTTGCTTCTCCTTGGATCCATTTCTTGAGGCAAGGAAAGAAAAAGTAGATAGTTGCTTTGTTTATTGTTGTTGTTGTTGTTATTAGTATTATACTACACTGTTGCTTTGTACTTGTTTATTGAGCTTACTTTCTGTAAAAACTTTGGTGTTGTGTGTTGTGGCTTGTGGGTTTATCTCTCTTAATCATGTTTAGCCTTTAAAGCTCTGCTTTCTCTCTTGTGGGGTTGCAGACAGATTCAATCTTTTGCCCTATTTTTGCCTCTTCTTTGTTTTTGTTGAGCTTCTTCCAACTCATAGGATCAATTGCAAGCTATTCTTAATCTTGATGGTGATGTGTTTGCTTGATTATTGGTGTACTCTCTGATCTCTTGGTTATGGATCGCCTTTCTTTTTCTTTCTCTGTTCAAGCCAACTGAGCCAGTTTCTGATTTAGGAGATTCAGAGCTGGTTTCAGCTTCAAATTTAAGCTGTCAATCCTTGAAATGATTGACTATGGAGGACGAGAGGGAAGATGGAAGTTCCATCTCCTTGTGTGTTATTGTAGTCACGACCCAAATCTTAATAGCACATATCATCTCAGTTCATAGATTGAAGTTTTTGTTTATGAATTGTTTTGTAAGTTTCTTCTCTTTTAGATGTTTGCTCGATCTTATGAGATTGTTTTCAATTTTTGTATTCAGGCGTTAAAGAAACATGTGATTTGATTTTGGACTGAGAGAGACAGGATAGTTGAGAAGTTCTTCACTTGAATCAAGTCTGGTTGTGAAGGAGAGAGATTTTTTTAAACATTCATGATCCTTAATTTACTGGAGATAGAACATGGAAGCAACATCCATCGATTCTCTCAAAGATCAACGAAGTAAAATTGGTTCTTTCTGTGACAGAAACAAGGATGAAGAGTTGTTAGAAAATGGTGAATTGGGTCCGTCAAAGTCAATATCAAGAGGGTTGAATAAGAGGGTAATGCTACCTCATGCATTATATTTGAAGTTAAAGCAATACCGAATTGATAAAAGCTATGTTCACGATTCGTTTTCTAAATGTAATATAGGGTTAGACTATAAGGTTCCGAAGTATATGGTGACGATAGATGAGAAATATCTTAGACGATGCTTGGAGTTGATTCAGATTAGTGCATTGAAGGCTGTACGATGTAATGTATCTATAAACTCGAGCTCTATGAAGACTGGTTCTTTAACCGAAAGCTTGAGTACAGTTAAATTAAGAACAAGAGGGATGGGTGATTTGGAAAAGTTTGTTATTTCGTGTCCCTCAACTGGCGTGGATGATTATACGGTTGTAAGCTCGAGCAAACTGTGGTATGCTGGTTCAATTATGGGAAGTAAGAGCATGATCAACATATTGAAGAGTCCTTTATTGCAACAACTTGGTATCACAGATGACACTTCAAACTTCATAAGAATGGACTTGAATGATATCAAAGGCTTCACAGGCAACGATCTTGTAGACTCTCTCGGTGGTGTTGATATATCTTCATTGAAGAAAATAGAAAACGCGAAACCAACAAAGGGAACTCATCAAGATGGATCTGATACAGCTAACGAGAGGTTTTTCTCTACTCCCAGCAGAAGTTCTCTATGTTCTGACCATTCTTCTTCGGTCTCCACTTCCACACCCCTTTGTCAGGGTATGCTTCAGTTCACATGGAAGGAAGGAAATCCTCACTTCATCTTCTCGGTAGATGATGAGAAGGAAGTCTATGTAGCTAGCTCATCGAAGGTCGCATCAGCAGATAATAAGGCATGGAACTACGTTTATCTGTTCCATTCTGCGCAGAGTGGCCTAAAGGATCATGAAGCTAGGAATAGCAGACCCTGTATTGTTGGTAAAATGACAGTGTCAACTTCGTATGGTGTGTGTCCGAATAATTCGAAAATTGCTGATACGGAATTCGTGTTGTTTGGTGGTACTGAAAATTCTGACTTAGATATGAATGCTTCAAACACTATCCTCAAGAAGAATAAGGCATTTCCAAGAAAGGTGGCTGAAGTATTTAGGACCAGTAACTCATCTAAACTAAGAAGCATACCAAGCTTCAATAAATCAGGCGTCATAAAAGATTCTTGCTCCTGGGAACCGTACTCGAATAAACACAACTTTCCCGGAGACGTAATTCGTGCCCGTGACCTTCCCCCCAATTTTGAATTGGCTACTGTTGTTGTGAGAGATCATCTCCCTGAAGATCAGGGCTTTAAAGTGGGAGGTTGGGGTTTAAAGTTTCTCAAACAGGTCGAGACCAAACAAATACATGATTCGTCTGAAACCTCAGTACAAGTTGACTGTTGTGCTTGTGCACAAAACAGTGGTAAGTCTTCGACGAGCATGGATATTCTTATACCGGCTGGTCTTCATGGCGGGCCTAAAACAAGGAACGGTGGCCCTTCCACCCTCAAGGAACGGTGGAAATTGGGTGGACTTTGTGATTGTGGTGGTTGGGACCTCGGATGTCCTTTGACTGTACTTGAAGGTCAATCATTCAATGAAGATAGTTCATGCCAAGCAGACATGCAAGAGTGCAGGGCTTTTAACGTACATACTAAGGTATATACACACGCACTCTCACCCTCTATCGTGTATTAGGTATTAGCTTCTCGGTGCACGAACACCATGTTAACAATAGCAGTTCACTTGTTTTCGCATGAATTTGAATTTTGATCCATTCTAGTAATTTAGATTCATGACAAGTTCTGTTTTAGCGACCGTAGTTATATATTCTTCTCATTGGATCACGAGAATTCAACTGATCTGTTTCAGGGATCAGAGCCCGGTCTTCCATCGTTGAGGATGGCGAACATCCGCGACGGCTTGTACTTCGTTCATTTTCAACCGAAACTATCATCATTGCAATCTTTCTCAATTGCAGTAGCGATCATCCATTCACGAAGTCCCGCTCTCAAATCCAGAAATGTACAGGAGTTAAAATAACAGGATTGAGTTAGTAAGTGTGATGTAATAGTTCAACTTTTCTTACTCCATAGCAGAAAGAAGTAGCCAGATTTGTGCTTACACATGAAAATTAGAAGTTTAGCTGATTTGTAATTGTGTTTAGATGCAGGAAAACTTCCATTTTTTTGACCCTTAAAAGCTTTTTATAAGGATTTGGATCGAACCCAGAAACCATAAACAAAGAAAGAATGTCGTTGATCCAATCTGATTCTGTTTTACTTTTATTTGAAATCTTGTTTAGATTATATAAAGATATGAATGGGAAAGTTAAAATTTTTGTTGTGTTTCACACTCGTGACTGGATGAGTCTGTCCTCCAATTTCAATTGTGGGCACATGTTTGAAGATGGATTGGTTTTTTTTTTAACTTTTTGATTGTGAAGTTGACATCCAATTCCGTGTCTTGAACGGAAAATGTTGAGGACTTTATTTTAATTTTATTTTATTATTGATATAATAGTTTGTAAAGTTTCTTGCATGATAATAAAATAATATGGTGTGGATAAGTTTTTTTGAATTTCGTATCAGATGATTATCAAATTATTGTTTTTTTTTCTTCAAAGGGCGATTAGTTTGTAGGCAGTAAGCTTTTTTTATTGATTTTATTTTTGTTCAATGGTGGGACTGAATTTTCAACCTTTTTAATAGTGAGTGCTTTAATTTCAACCTTCTACTTCTAATTTAATATCGATTTTCCTGGCGAAATTTTAAAACTTTTTGAACTATATATATATATATATATGCGCGCGCGTATATATGTATATATAATATGTGTATATATATATATATATAATATGTGTATATATATATTTTTGAAGTAGGTGTTTTAGCAGGCTGTGGTATAATGGACTTAGACGAGTAAGTCAAGTAGATAAAATGATGTCGAGTGGACCAGTAGGGTTCAATATATATTTTTTCAGTCCTTTCCATTGGGGTTTGTCCTCTTTTAAAACAGATTTTGATTAAATTAAGGGGTGTTTAGGCCACAATTAATACAGAGACAGAATGAGACAAAAAATGATTATAGGTGTTTGGGCAGAATCATTCATTCCATAATAATGTTTCGTCAAAACCACCTCTTTATTCTTATCTTAACTACTTTCTATTTTTCATGCAACATTTTATTATCCCTATAATTATTTTTCACTCACATCATACCTCAATTGTTTTATTTTTCATTATAGTTTTTTGTTAGCAAAATAAGTTAAAACTAAAAATAGTCCCCAGTCACCAAGGACCGGGTCAATGACGCGTCGATTTCATTGTTTGGAGGTAATTCAGTTGAACACCACGGTTACGGGTTCAATTCTGAAAATCAGTATTGGTATGTTCCATCATTACCATCACGATCTCTCAGGTTTGACGCAAAATCGAAAGAAACAAACCGATATCAACTGTATTGGTCGATATGCCTATTTATATTGAATGGTCTATTACTAGTTTGTTGTGAATCATCATCTAAGTTAAATTTGTGTACATTTTCAACTTTCGAACTAGATTCATAATCAGATCAAATAAAATAATTAAAACTACAAAAATAAAAGAAACGAAGGAAAATGATATATTTAAATGGAATGGTTTTTTAGTTCTATTTTATTGGAATGGTAAGATATTCTAAAACTCATGAATTTTCATTGAATTTTTAGAAAGATATAAGATTTTTTGAGAGAATCAAATTGTTGAACCAAGAACCAAGAACAATCACGAAGTTAGTGCTTGGATCATCAGAGTGGGCCGAAAATCCGACATAGACGTATTTGGGCTTTAAAGCCCAAACCGACCGTCACCGCCTCTAAATTTGTATATAAACATGGGCAAAACACATTATTCAGAATCATTATGAGCCCTAAAATCGGGCGCAACCCTAGTTTCTCTTTCCTTCACCATTTACCATCGTTCTCTTTCACGACGTCGTCTCTCCCTACTTCTTTTTGCCCTAATTTTTAAGTTTCTGGCAATGTGTTTTCAATGATTTTCTTCAATTGGTTTCTCTGCGTGTTCCATACCCAGCTATATTGTGAGAAACTTTTCTCTTTCCTCAGTCGATAACTTCGTTTTCTGTTAATCGATTGATGTAGAATGCTGAATCTGGTAATCGATGATGAATGGGGTTTGAGGTTATTTTGATTGCTTATGGTTTTTACTGAAATTGTTTACTCTCAGACTTTAGTCATGTATCATTCCTTAATTTGAATGGTTTGGTACAGTTACGAGTCTGGAAAATTGACCGAGTCCATCGTTACAGATGTGAGAATAATTTCGAGCTTACATCTGTTCCATGTGGTCTCAACATTATAACAGTTTGTTTTGATCTTCGAGAATTTTAAGCTCGTGACGCTTCCGCTGAATTTTGTTAAATAGAAACTAATTTTTTACGTGTTTAGTGATAGGGATTGAGATTAGTAATTAATTGGACAAATAAGTATTATTGGTATAGTTATGTTTAGGTTCTTAATTTGCTTATCGCTTATGATTAATTATGTTTTAGGTTTTACGAATACTAAATGCTATTTTTCTTAAATTATAGGAATTATGTTCTATATGTTTGGAAACTCTATGTATTAAAATTTTAAACTCTTTTCTAATCATCTGATTACAATTTATAATTTATATAGAATTAAATTAATTATTTACTAAATATTTTTGTAATGGAATAATCACACTTGTTGGCTTCAATTACTATTATTATTTTTGAAAGCAAATACCAATTACCAAAATGCAAGGATCATTCACTCCCAGAGAACCACAATTGGTTACGAAATTTTTAATTTTAGTATTAAATATTTATAATTAGTATTTATAATGAGAATTTCTTTTGAGTATTTAGATTCATAATGATTATGGTCAAAAAAATTTTGATGTACGTTTTAAAATTATTAGAAATTAGTAATTTGAATTGGAATCTATTCTTTTAGTTTGTAGTATTTATAATTAGAATATAGAAAAAGTATTTAAAAGAAATTATAATTGAAATTTTGAAATATTTGGTAAACATTAATGTGATATACTATTTGAATATTCATGCCAAACATCATAATGATCTTCCGTTTTCTCGTGAAGACTGACCTTTCAACCTTGAACTCACACCTTTATCGACAAGTTCACCTTTAGACCTAAGCAAATAAAACCAATTAGGAGATACGGCGCTAATAATCAACGAAAAGAACAGTCGGGAACCAAAATTGAACATAGTAGAATAATGGGTCAGACCCGAACCAGACTGTTTTGGAAAACCCGGTTTGGTTTGAGTATGAACCAATAACCTGGGTCGGATCTAACTCGGATTCATGACTCGGGTTCGATTCGAACACACTATTTGAATTTAACCCAAACGTCTGGTTTGAATCTGACCCACCTGTAGGAATCAGGTGAGACACGTCGCGACTCCGACCCATCCTCAAAGCATGGTCGCCACCAACTTCCACCTTGATCCAAGCGTCTTGGCACCTTTGCTGGAAAATTCATCAGAATCTTTCTCACCTTCCTCGTTCATCTTCAACAACAGTTCCCACTTCTTTGCCCTAACTCCATTTCGACTTCCTTCACCAAATCTGCCAAAGATTCGGCATAGTTTGGAACCCCACAAGGATACTAACCTTTCTTTGACACCAAAGACTCCTCGGCTTTTCAGATAACCAAGGGGGAAGATGCTTCTCTTCTATGGTTAAAGCCCAGATACACCCTCATTTTGGGGCGAAAATCAGTGCTGCAAAGAACCTTCCCTCCAAGCCTTCCCAACCTGAGGAAAGATCCTCCCTAAAAAGTGAGGCGGCATCTCCCAAACCCCTCACTAGTTTAAGTAACCAAACTAAAACCACCGCTCCCACCATTTTTTAACCAAGCATTTGAATGAACTGAAATTTATCAAGCAATGAGCAGCAGGGACCGTATAGATTTATAATGGAGATTAAAATAGAATTAGTTGAATGTAAAACAGCACCAATATAATAATTAGATTTATTTTGTTACTCTTAATCGAAAATTGTAAATAATCTGTTTTTACATTAATTAATTTACTAAATAAATGTAGTCTTACTTCAATTTTATCAGTATAGTAAACTAAAACAGCACTTGAACGAAATAGTTGGATTTATTTCGTTAATCTTGATAATAAATGACATTTGTAATCAATTGACCAATTGTACCCTTCCCTATAGAACTACAACAATTCCACAATGCATTATAATTATTCATTTAAAAAAAAGAAAGTATTGTCTACCATCACTTTATAAAAGATATTGATTCTTTGCGCGTCCAATTCGTCAAACTAACGATTCAAAATTCTCTCTAAAATAAGATTAAGGAAAATAACTTAATCATAAAAGAGAATTAAAAATAAATTTGAACCTGACGTGAATCGAACACGCAACCTTCTGATCTGGAGTCAGACGCGCTACCATTGCGCCACAGATCCACTTGATGTTTGGTTTTGGTAACTTTTTATTCTGGTAACTAAATATGTTAACATTTCGTCACCATTGAGAATCTTGTTCAATTGGGATGCCATGGATGGACCAATCTTATCTTAAGGTCAGAGTATCAAAAATGTTTTTGAAGTGTTTGTTTGTTAATTTGGTTACAGGAGCCCTGAAGATGAAGGGAAGGAAGTGGTGAAATATAAGTACAGATGTGAGAAGGAGATTGGTGAATGGAGGGTATCACATTTGGGGAATAGTTGGAAATCAATATAGCAGCATTATGGGAAGTCCTAATGGAAGAACACTTTTCAGCTTCCAAAATCCAATGTACTATGTGGCTTGAGTATTGAATTTGGGCTTGCATTTTATTTGATCTTTTGCAAGGATTGTATATAGGTTTAGAGAGAGAGAGATGGATGATCAGAGAGAGGTCAAAGAGATGTAATGTGATTAATGAGGAATAAACCATGTTTGATCTTTGGTTATAAAGTTTTGCATTTGGTTCTACTTGTTTTAGTGTTTAGGTTATCTTCTACCAAAATCCTTTTAAAAATTCATTAATCCTCCAGTCTCCAACTTTCAAATTGCATCCATTCTTAGATCAAGTCCTGAACCAGCAATCGAATTGATCAATCCAGAGGGTGAAATCGAATGAAATGGCGGCCAAGGTTGCCACTGAAGGATTTGCAGTAGCTGCAGGAGAAAGAACACACAATCAGAAACTGCACAAACTTGAGACGAAATTGACGTTTGTGGCCGAGATTCATTGCAAGCCCCTAATCAAGGTGCTCCCTCGATTTCTCACTTTTCTTTTCTGGTTAAAGAAAGTTTTGAATCGTTCTTCGTTCGCTTTTTCTTTTTGCTAATTATGCGATTGGATATGGATAGCTAAGCCAAGCAACTTGATGGAGGTTGAACCCTAGTAGGAAGATTCTTGGACCTGTAAAGGACAGTACAATTACGAGTGCTGTTCTTCACAATATACGGGCTGAATTTGGAGGCTGGTTAGATGTAATATGGGAGTAGAACCTTCCCATCTTAAGAGCCACTCTCAAGCCCTAATCAATTTATTAAAATATTGTATACTTCCCTAACTCACCCATCTTGTATTTATAATCTGAAACTTCCAAGGCGTTTGGATGTGAAATTGTAAAGTGATTATCCTGAGTGATAATAAATGACAAGTTATTTGAGTGATTAAAAATTTAAATTTTAATAATAACTCGTTTAGTGATTTTTTGTAGAGGGATTGCAGCTAATAACTCGTTTGGATGATGATTCTTGTAGATCGGTTGCAAACAATAGCTCGTTTAGATATAATTAAAAATGAGTGATTGTTTTGAGGAGTTAGAAATGAGTGGTTACAAATGAATGATTAGAAATGAGTGGTTAAAAATAAATGATTACAATATCTCGTTTGAATGTGTATGTTTGAAGAGTAGTAAAAGTTCATTTTTAATAGCTCGTTAATAACACGAAACAAACACCCTCTTATGAACTTACAATTATGCCGTTAAAATGGATTTCAACACAAGATAGAGTGTTATTTCTAAATTGCTGAAATTTATGTGGTTTTGTGATCAAGGTGGCAGTTACCATGTAAAACTATCAAGTTTTGTTCAAGTTCTTTCCTGCTAGTAGGTTCTATGAGGTTAGCTAGCAACTATCCTGTGGGACATACTGGAGTCATTGAGTACTTGAAAGATCCCTACCTCCATATGTTTTCTTGGTTTGACATTTGGACAGTTCACAGTTCAATTAGGTTGCTCAAGGAGTTACAACTTCTGAGTCCAGGCTGCATTGGTTTAATTTACCATTGTGTTGGAACATTTTGGAGGGGCTTTTCAGGAAATCTTCAAGGGAAATATATGAGCTTCTTGTTATGGTTAACTTCCTGCTTCTATTGGTCTTTTGTCCTCAATTACCTCACCGGCTGGAGACCAGTAATCGTCTGTTCGTTTCGATGGACTGACAAGTTGATTTAGAAGCCTCTAATATTGTGGCAGTGTGCATTGGTAGATTGGTATACAGGTTTTCCTTGAGTTGGATGCCCTTCTTGAGCTTAGCTGTTCAATTAGTTGATTGTGGATGCATTCCATATTCTTTATCTCAACTTTTATGATGCAGATTCCATTTGGAAACACACTGCTAGGATCAGTTTCTGAATCAATTTTAATGGTAATCTTTCTTTAGAAAGGCTTTGTTTTTTCCATGTCTGCAAGTTTTTGGTTGTTGCAGAATGATTGAAGGAAGGTGAAAAGAGATAAAGAAAAAGATGGCCACAGTCTTGTACAGCTGATTGTTTGTCTGCACTTCCAGCAAGTTGAAATGAAAGCTGCTTATCTGAATAAAAACATGGGTATGCTCTCTCTAGGTTTGTTGAATGGGTTTAAATACTATTTCAAGTTGTTGAATCTGGCAATAGATCTTCAAGCCTTGTTAAAAGTAAAAATCATAAGAGATAGAACTTATAGATCTTCAATCATCATCCTTTGGTGAGTTTTTTTTATATACAATGATGGAAATATAAGCAGGCAGAAGCTAAAGAGAAAGTTCTACTACTCTTTGATAGATATACAAATGATCATACACATTTGTGACAGCTCAAAACAGATCTATGATTTATAAAGGAACAGAAACAGACTGACCAAATCAAGCCAGAAATCCTAACCTTTCTCCATTCTTCTTGGCTAACCTAATCAATCCCTGCCTTTGCTTTGCATCAGCTCCTATAGATTTGCAGAACTCTGTAATTATCTGTCAAAAAACTGAACACTTTTAGCACAGGTTTCTTCCCAAGGGGAATTCAAATGAAGGAGGCTAACTAATTTACCTGCGAGTGCAGAGCAATAGCCTTGCCTCTCAACTGATTGAAACGTTTCTTTCCAACAATATTTCGAGCCAGAACGACAGCAGGCGCAAACAGACCTTTCCCTTCATTAACATTCTTCATCATTGGCCGGGATCTCACAGGCTTTGCAACTGGAACCGATTTCGGCATGGATTGGATCAACATCCCACTGTTCTCACCATAAATAGAAGTCCCCCAGGCTCCATGGAAGGAGGAGGAAAGAGGTTTGTGAAGTCCAGTTGCAGAGATTGAAGTTGCCATGAAAATGGTGGAAGGATGAGAGTTCAGAGAGCTGTTCTTCTGGGTTTCTTCAGTGAGAGCATGCTGGAACTTGTAATGGAAGCATTGAATATTGATGATGGGATTTGTATGTACTGTGAAAAGGGATATTTTTGTGGAATTGTGAGAGAGAGAGTTGAGAAGTGTTGTTTTGAGCCACACAAACTGGTGGCTTGGATTTTGGTTAAGATGCAGTTATGAGGTCCCTATAGATTTGAAAATTATAAGAATTCAGACATCTATTGGCTCTTTTACCCTGATTGCTTCCACCTGTCTTACCTTATATCAACCGACTTCATCATAGGTGGCATTTTTTTTTTTGAGGTTTTATTTGGATAAATAATTAATAGAATCATCCAGAAACTTTTTGGAAGCTAGTTATGTGAATTTTGTTCCTGTTCTTGTTTTTTTTTTAATTATCATTTTTATTTTTTATTTGAGGTTAAAACAATATAAACACTAATATGGCTGAGTTATTGTTCTTGTTGATATTTTGTTCTTGTTTAAAAAGTATTTATATTCTTTCAAAGTACTTATAATGTATGGATCAAAGATCAATGTAACCTAACATCATTTTTTTGGTTTAATCTAAGAAAGCATCCCAATTACTATTACATCCGTTTAGGTCACAATTAGGATGGCTTTTTATTTAATTTTTAAGGCATGTTTGGATGGAAAAAAAAAATAAAATAGTTTGAATTTGATATTTAAATGAGTGGTTTGAATGAGGAGATGTTTGTTTGAAAGGATTATGATCCAAAAAAATTGTGTTTAGATAAAAGTATTTGAATGATTGATTCTATTAAAACCTAGAAAGGGTGGTAGAGAATTAAAAAAAAAGAAAAAAAGTTGTTGGATAAAGGTGTTTGGAGGTTGGATTTCAATGAGAGGTTGAGAAATTTTTTCTACTTTAAATAAATATTGGAAATGTTATTGCACATTTTTTTTCCATCATCTTCTCTTTATCCATGCATGCCTAAAGTAATTTTCAAGTTTTTTTTGTTAAAGGCAAGAGATAGAGATAATATTAAAATTTTGGAAAGGATGTATGTATTTTTGAAACAAAGTCAAAGTATAGAGTTTATTTTCATTAAAAAAAAAAAAAATATATATATATATATATATATATATATATATATCTATATAGTGTTTTCAAAAACCCAAGGCGCACTAACGCG
>JBBMEG010000021.1:3445483-3456973 GCA_037832605.1 Cyclanthera cordifolia
TTTATCTTGACATTTTGGTATTGAATATTGATACTGTTCAGCATCATAATACAAACATCAATTTATTGTGGTAATCTTTATACGGTCAACTTGGTTTTTGCACGTCTGAAAGAGATCTGCCAAATGCCATCACAATCTTGAACAGCTCATTGTTTGTCTATACTTTCAGCAAGGTGAACGTGCGACTGCTCACACTTATTTGAATGAATATCTCTCTACGTTTCTTTGAGTGGATATACTCGATACATTTTCTCAGCTGTTGAATCTGGCAATAGTTCTAGCCATACTAAAAGAACATACCATAATAGGTTCCTCATATTGATCAACATTCTTCTCTTTGATAGATATACAAATGATCATTCATTTGTGGAAGCTCAGACAGATCTATGCATTATAAAGGAGATCCATTGTGATCAGAGAAACAGACTGATCAAATCAAGCAAGGAATCCTAACCTTTCTCCATTCTTCTTGGCTAACCTAATCAACCCTTGTCTTTGCTTTGCATCAGCTCCTATAGATTTGCAGAACTCAGTAATAACCTATCCAAAAGAAGAAGAAAAAACTTCAACACAAGTTTCTCTTTAAACCCACTAGACAAATTCAAGTGAAGGAGGTTAACTAATTTTACCTGCGAGTGCAGGGCAATGGCCTTGCCTCTCAACTGATTGAAACGTTTCTTTCCTATAATATTCCGAGCAACAACAACCACAGGCGCAAACACGCCTTTCCCTTCGTTAACATTCTTCATCATTGGCCGGAATCTCACAGGCTTTGCTACTCGAACCGCTTCCGGGACTGACTTAATCAGCATCTCACTGTTTTCGCCGCAGGTCAAAGCCCCCCTGCCTCCATGAATGGAGGAGAAAAGAGGTTTATGAAGGGCAGTAACAGAAATTGAAGTTGCCATAAAAATGGTGGAAGGGTCAGAGTTGAGAGAGCAGCTTTTCTGGTATCTTATTTTTATCAGCATGCTGGAACTTGTAATGGTAGCAATGATGATGATGGGTTTTGTGTATGCTATGTGAAAGTGGGTATTTTTGTGCAATTGTGAAAGAGATCGGTTGTAGTTGTGAGAGAGAGAGAGCTGAGGAGTCATTTTTTGAGCCACACAAACTGGTGTCTTGGATTTTGGTTTAGGTATACTTATGGTCCCTATTGGTTTGGAAAATTATCATAATCCAAACTTTATTTGGCCCTTTTTCTTGATATCTTCCATCTGTCTACCTTTTATCAACAGATTTCATCACAAGCGTCATCTTCCTGGCCACTTAATAAAAGGTCATTTCCGAGGTTTAATTTTGATTTTTTCTTTACATATATCCACACAAATACATGCATGTATACGTATACATAAACGTGTATATATACACATATATATACATATATATGTATGTATGTTTGTATATATATATAGACACGCGTGTGTATATATAAAAAGGATAGTTTCAGTTTTATTGTTACAATTGAATAACTTTTAGATGCAAGTGGCTTTCAAATGGAAACTTTACTCTTATTTTTTTTGTCCTTTTGTTTTAGTTGATACAACCTCGTCATATATATGTAACAGAGGGCACTCATAAATTGAAAGCCAAACATCTATATCCAGGATTGAACTCGTAATGTTGGTATTTAACTGGATTAACAACAAACTCCGCCACGAACTCTTTCGATGTGTATATATATTTTTAAAGTTACACATTAAACACTGTTTAATAATTAAAAAAAAAGTATAATCAAATAGTAACGTTTTTCCTAAAACGTTACTATTTCAAATTACTAACTCACTAATTATAATCCAAAAAAACAAATGCACATTCACGACATGAAATTAATGTCTAAAAAAATAACATAAAGAAGAATAGAATAGAAACAAGATTAGATAACCGACAGTATATGAGCAACGGATTTAACGAACACCCGCCATAGGGACCCACATGTCGATCAAATCTCAACCGTCCGATTCCACAACATTATTCGACACCACTGTTGACCAATCACGGAAAAGTAAACGCTTTTTCTCTCTGATTCGGACAATCACCACTCCATTGCAATTCACAATTTTGAAGTTAAAATTTCGTTCCGTTATGTTATATTTACAAACCCCTTTTTAAAAAAAATTTCTTTTTGGGTTTAATTTTCTGTCACTTTCTCGGGAATCTATCTTTTCTAATCCCTTTCTTCTTTGTTTGGTTACCATTTCAGATCGGGGGGTTTTTACTTTCCGAAGAGGGAGGGTTTTTGAACCAGTGAGCGTTGACCCAGTTGTTGAATTTGAGTTTCCAGTGGCTGGATTGTGAAATTCTTTTCTGGGGTTTCAAATTAATTTGATTTCTGAGATGATTCGATTCATAAATCTGAAATATGTGTCCGATTTTTGGCGTAGCTGATAGGGAAAATTTCCGATTGGATTTATAGTTGGTGTGAGTTTTGAACTATGGGTGGTGATCCCAAGGATACTAATGGCTGCAAAGAGAAAACTGTGGATTCTGTGGCTGCCGGAGAAGTTGGGGATTCTCGTAACGGCGAAGATTGCAGTGAATCTAAGGCGTTACTGCCGCCACGGCACGGTGGAATGTCGAGGAAATCGGATAAGCCGAGGATGAAAGTCCGGTGGAATGATAGTAATGGTAATAACCTAGCGGAGATTTTGGAGTTTCAACCGAGGTAGCAAGATTGTTATTTTATTTATTTATTTATTTTATGTGCATTTTCATGATGTTTTTTGTTTGTTTTATGTTGTTTGGTGAAGATGAATTATCTGTTTTTAGTTTCTTTTTTTTACATTTTGAGCATTGGAATCTAGAATGGGGCACTTATTTTAGATTGCTTGTTGTATGCTGTTCCTAATAACGGTCTCATTGGTAGCGATTTTAATTATTGTCTCTCGGCCTAGAACTTGGGATGGGCGCTAGTCGGGCGAAATTATGATTCTTGGTTTTCAAGAAAAGTTGAAATGACCTGTTCTTTTGATTTTTCTTTTGCATGGATGATAAGCGTTAAGGCGTGCTTCCCACAAGGTCATGTTTGAGATTCACCTTCAACATTAATTTGTAAACACCTCCCGTATCACCATTCTTTCGGTGTATTCTAGTGCTGCAGCTTAGGGAAGAGTTAGTAGTGCTCCCGAGTATAGAAGAGCGTAAGCTCCAAGCTCTTGGGTCATCAGAAAAACGGTTGATAAGTTTTTGTTAGGACCACGGACATCTATCGAAACTCGTATTGCTTTTCGTTATAATCTATTTGAAATGCCTTGTATTGAGGGATATGATGCTAGTATTTGTTGTACTTTCAGCTTCATTTGGGTGATGATTTTGGACATAATTGGTGGTTTGAAATGACTTTTCAAATGCTTCACAAAAAACTCTATAAACGCATTATTAAAGTGTTTTTGAATATTTAGAAAGCCAATCAAAACGAATGCTTGGCTACTTGCTTTAAGCTAGTGTGAATCTTCAATAAATGTGATGGATGCTGTTCAGAACTGAGTATTTCGTTGCTTTTATAGATTCATAATTTGGTCGGGTCTCTCTCTGTGTGTTTCTGCAGCGACGTGAGCGACTCGGGGGACGAGGAGGACGATTCTTGCAGCTGTATAATTATGTAGATTATTACATCAAATATTAGTGTGTAATGACAAGAACCATGTGGATGCTTTACTGCTAAACTTATAGTCATTGGTGGCGTTTCTGACCGTACCGATTTCGTTGCTACTACAGTTCAAAGATCAACCGATTAGTATGTGGTTTTCGCTTACGACGTTTGGCGGTTTGTCTCCGTCACTTCTTGTAGTGTTCGGATTTTCGAATTCGTTAGATCTCCTTCCAAGTGATATACATATACTATATGGATGATGCTGATAATGATTCTATTAGATCAAACATTCAGATTTGTTCAGCATTTGACAATGCAGAATAGTACAAAAACTTTGACTTTTCCCTCTACTTATCATTGTTTATAATCTATACCTTTTCTTTCTGTTATTATAGCTCGTGTTAATCTCTAACGTTTTCGTCAATTGTTTATGTTTAATCTCAAATTATCATGAGTATTGTTATATAATCAGAAACTCAAGAACATCATCATCATGTTTTCCAATCTTTCTGAAGTTAAAGCTGCACGATTGAGTATATATTGTTCTACCAGATTAATCCAATCTCTATTTTAGCTTGAAAGAGTTTCAATTTTGTTGTGTTGAATTTCCAATTTAGGATAGTTTCTATCTCTAATCTAAATAATGAAATAACATCAATATAAAACACTAACAACAGCATAGCTCACTTGCATAAATGTTCACCTACCATCAATTAGTTATGAGCTCAGTTCCCTCTGCTCCATTGTTTGTAGGTTTTTTTTTTTTTTTTAGAAAATTCCTCATTGGAGTTAAATTCAAAGAAAATAGCATGTAGAGTTTAAATTCCGAAAGCGTCATTGACGCATTATTCTAGTTCAACTCTAGCAGATATTTGATGGCCCTCTACGTAGGGTATAGAAAAAAAGAAATTTACACATTCATATCTTTTATCACAAGTTACTAATGGTTTTTCCGCGAAAGAGAGCATAGCTCAACTGGTATCACTGATGATGTCATTGCCCACGGTTTTTCTAAACCCGAGTTACCATTTTATGTTAAACCGTGTTTGATACTCGATTTTCACTCCCTGTGAAAACGAGTTCCACCAACCCGAGTTCTAGGTGTATTTTCTTCAGTAACTCGCGTTTTCTCTAATGGAAAACTCTCTCTCTTTCGTCCTTATGCAAAGCCCTAAACCCTTAAAAAACAGAAACCGAACGTTTGGAGAACGCTAAAAAAACCATACAAACAGTTGAGTTATCTTCTTTGGACAATTGGTGTCGGTCGGACCGACACCAAAAGTTTTTTTTTTTTTTTAACCAGCACCGAATGATATGATCATGCATTTTTTTTTTCACAGTTGTTTTTTGTTTAGCTATAGTTGCCTATTTTGTTTATATATTTTTATCTATCTAAACTTATTTTATTACTAAGATATTATTTTGATACTTATATTTGAATAAATTTATTGTTAAATAGTGACATATGAATTCAATTATTACAAATTTGAGTATCAATTCATTTTAGTGGGATCATTATGAAAAAAAAATTTTAGTTCATTTAATTCATTATTACATTTTAATTTTATACAAAAAATAAATCAACTCAGGTTAACTTAACCTACCTAACGAACACAGTTTACTGTTTAACTTAACCCGGTGTAACTTAATCTCTGCCACAAATAACACCCAGCCTTCATATGGGCTTACTGTACCTTCGGCACCTGTTCTCAGGGCAGACTCTTACCTTCGTACACCCAGCTTAATTAAACTTTGTTTAACTTAACTCCTGACACAAACACACCTAAACTTAAAATTCAGAATAATTAACACTCCTCCTAACTTAACTCCTCTCAAATAACACTTAGCCCCAAACACGCCCTTATTGTCCCGTGACAATAGTCGAGCAACAGATAAGCTGGCCCGAACTGTGTATAAAAACAACCGGTACAATCACATTACGCAGTCTACTTCTCGATAGTTTATTAAGAAATTTTTATACTTATTTTGGTAATTAAAAAAAAAAAACACATAAAATATTAAATGTTTAATTTAGGTTGTAATGAAATGCAAATGTAAAATAGATAAAAAAGTGAAACGTATACTTATTTTTAGTATGTAGAAAATGAATGGCTGTTTTGATGAGATCTCCCCTGTTTGTGGTCGAGTTTTGTGGGCTGGATCAGCCACATCTCCCTCTATCCTTAATCAAATAGGTATCAAAAGTAAAATAGGAATGAAGAATCATAATCGAATTCGTGTTTTCATCCTATCTTCTAAAAGGGCTCTGTTTTAAGAGAATAGCCCGCCTCATATTCCACTTCTCTCCCGTAACTAACTAACAGAGGAAAACAGGGAGGGAGGGTGGGAGAGAGGCACAGAATTTGAGATCGTTCCACTCCTCCCAAATGGGGTACAGCCACAGAGTCCGACGTGAATCCCTATCCGGGTACCTCTCGGTCCCCCGGCCGGACTACCACGTCGACGTTTTCGAGAACGATCTAGTATGGCCCTTCAACAAGCTCGATGGAATTGACCGCGATGACATCCGTGCCACGGCCTACGAGATCTTTTTCACGGCTTGCCGCTCCTCTCCGGGCTTTGGAGGTAGGAACGCTCTCGCTTTTTACTCCTCTTCTAATAATGACAATGCAGATGGGGCAATTGGGCCCAAGCAGAATGGGTTGATAATGACGCCCACGAGTCGGATCAAACGTGCACTTGGGTTGAAGATGTTGAAGCGATCGCCATCCAGAAGAATGTCAACCGGTGGGAACACCGGCTCGAACCCATCGTCCCCGAGCTCATACAGCTCTAGTGGCTCAAGCCCTGCTTTTTTTACTCTGCCTTCGCCGAGACCGCGTCGACCGATGACGTCGGCCGAGATTATGAGACAACAGATGAAGATTACAGAACAAAGTGATAACCGGCTTAGAAAGACTCTCATGAGAACTCTTGTTGGCCAAGTACATTTCTAATTCATACTTGAATGTCAACTTTTGTTCATGTTGTATGTGAGAAAGTTTATGATTCTAATATAGCCGTTTGGTTTGAATATTCAGATGGGAAGACGAGCAGAGACCATAATTCTTCCATTAGAGCTTTTACGCCATTTAAAACCATCAGAGTTCAATGATACAAATGAATATCATATATGGCAGAAACGACAATTCAAGATTCTAGAGGCGGGGCTTCTTCTTCATCCTGCCATTCCACTCGATAAGTCGAATACATTTGCAATGCGCCTTCGTGAGATCATTCGAGGGTGTGAATCAAAGCCTGTCGACACAGGGAAGAACTCCGACTCCATGAGAACGCTTTGCAATTCTGTCGTATCCTTGTCTTGGCGCAGCGCCAACGGTACTCCCACCGACGTGTGCCATTGGGCGGATGGCTTCCCTCTCAACATTCACATCTACGTTGCTCTTCTCCAATCCATCTTCGATATCAGGGACGAGACATTAGTACTCGACGAGGTCGACGAACTTCTTGAACTAATGAAGAAGACGTGGTCGACGTTGGGAATCACTAGACCAGTGCATAATGTGTGTTTCACATGGGTGTTGTTCCAACAGTATGTTGTGACAGCACAGCTTGAGCCAGACCTTCTTTGTGCTGCTCATGCCATGTTGGCAGAGGTGGCCAATGACGCCAAGAAGCCGGATCGAGAAGCAATTTACGTTAAGCTTTTGTCGTCGGCATTGTCTTCGATGCAGGGTTGGGCCGAGAAGAGGCTACTTCATTACCATGATTACTTCCAGAGGGGGACAGTTGGTCAGGTAGATAACCTTCTTCCCTTGGCCTTATCTGCATCAAAGATTCTAGGTGAGGATGTTACTATCCTAGAAGGGGAAGGGCAAAACCAAGGAGATATACAAGTAGTAGATTCGTCGGGCGATCGTGTTGATTATTACATCCGGTCTTCAGTTCGAAATGCATTCGCCAAGGTTCTCATCTTATCCATTGTTATATTTATCGTTTAATGTTTTAAACCACCGATTAACCTAAAAGCTTCAGCTTAATTGGCGTAAATTTAATTTATATCAACTAACTCATTCATTTGAGACATTAATCACACTCATTGAAATATAGGTACTTGAGAATGGGAACATCAAGGACGTAAAAGATGAGGCGAGTGAGTCACTACTTCAGTTAGCCAAAGAAACAGAGGATTTGGCATTAAAAGAGAGAGAAAGCTTTAGTCCTATATTGAAGAAATGGCATCCAACTGCAGTTGGAGTTGCAGCAGTTACATTGCACAACTGCTATGGTAACATGTTGAAGCAATATTTAAGCGGGGTGTCAACATTGACGAGTGAGACGATAGGCGTTTTGCATAGGGCTGGAAAGTTAGAGAAGGTGCTAGTTCAAATGGTGGTCGAGGATTCTGTTGACTGCGACGACGGTGGCAAAACGATTGTTAGAGAGATGATTCCTTTTGAAGTTGATTCCATCATTATGGACCTCTTGAAAAAATGGATTGATGAGGGACTAAAGAAACAAAGAGAGTGTCTTAACAAAGCAAGAGAATCAGAAGTGAGTGAAAACAATTATACTGTTCTTTGAATTGAAGTTGAGATCAACTACTAATCTGTTTCAATCTTTCTTTTTCGTGCAGACATGGAATCCGAGGTCAAAAACAGAACCGTACGCGCAATCGGCTGTGGAGTTGATGAAGTTAGCTAAGGAAACTGTGGAGGAGTTCTTTCAAATTCCTATTGGAGTTACTGAAGATTTGGTTCAAGATCTAGCTGCTGGTTTAGAACGGATCTTCCGAACATATATCACTTTTGTGGCATCATGTGGTAACAATTACATGTGTTATTACTAATCTTCTGGTAAATATGAAAATCAACTTTGAAACATTATTATTAAACGTCTTATTTCAGGTTCAAAACAGAGTTACCTCCCACAGCTTCCTCCTCTAACTCGGTGTAGCCGAGATTCAAAGCTCGTCAAATTGTGGAAGAAAGCTACACCTTGCAGTGTTGGTGGAGAAGTAGTGATGCATCGTATTGGTTCTCAAGAAGGTCATCATCCGCGACCGTCCACAAGTCGTGGAACACAACGCCTGTACATTCGCCTAAACACATTGCATTACATATATTCTCACCTACATTCACTCGATAAAGTTCTATCCATTTCTCCTAGAGTCGCTCCTTCAACCGGCAGTCGTGTTAACAGTTCTAGATCTTATAGAAACTCATCTTACTTCGAACTCGCGAACGCAGACATCGAATCAACTTGTTTACATGTATCGGAAGTAGCTGCTTATCGAATGGTATTCGTCGATTCAAGTTCTGTCTTTTACGATTGCTTATATACGGGCTATGTAGCGAATGCACGGATTCGACCAGCATTGCGAGTATTGAAACAAAATCTTACCTTATTGTGTGCAATTGTGACGGATAGAGCTCAGTCTTTAGCAATGAAAGAAGTGATGAAAGCCTCTTTTGAAGCATTTTTAATGGTTCTTTTAGCCGGAGGAGCCTCGAGAGTGTACTATCGTTCCGACCACGAGATGATTGAAGAGGATTTCGAAAGCTTGAAAAAATTATTTTGTACATGTGGAGAGGGATTGATTCCAGAGAATATCGTCGAGCAAGAAGCCGAGGCAGTCGAAGGAGTAATAGCATTGATGGGCCAAGGTACTGAACAACTGGTGGAAGATTTCAGCATTGTGACTTGTGAAACAAGTGAAATAGGAGTTGTGGGTTCTGGACAAAAGCTACCGATGCCTCCGACGACAGGACGATGGAATAGAGCCAACCCGAACACCATCTTACGGGTGTTGTGCCACCGTAATGATCGAGTCGCTAATCAATTCTTAAAGAGAACATTCCAATTAGCAAAAAGAAGATGAACCATTCTTCTTTTGTACATCATAAGCAGAGAGAAAACAGGGACAAAGAGAGAGATAGAGTATGTGTGTGTATTACACCAACTTTAATTGAAGTTTGGAAAAAAAAAAAAAAAATTTGAGGGAGACACATTGCATACCAATTTAAACTACTACAAAACTATCTCTTACATGAAAAAATGGAGAAAAAAAAAATCAAATTATTAAGATAAATAATGAAATGAAAAAGGGAAATCAGCAAATGTAACAATTACAAGAGCAATTCATTGAATAAGATTAATGAACCAAAACAAATATATTTGTGCATTATAACTACATCTTGCGCCCTGGATCGAACCCATGACCGTGACGTTGAACTGGATTATCACCAAACAATGAAACCAACCCGCCACTAACCTTTTCAATAGATTCTCACATCTAAAATAGTTCTTTTATCAAATTTCAATACCAAACATTCTTTTATCAAATCTCAATATCAATATATTTTAATTTTTTTTAAATATTTATTATAATTTATTATTATTCAAATCTTGGATGAGAAAAGATATAATCACAAACAAGTATTTAAAAACGACGATATTTAAATCTGTATATATAAAACGTAATAATTACATAATGTTATCTATTAGGTGATGTTTGGAGACGAGAATAGAACCCCTCCCTTAAACTTCTTATCCTTGAGTTCATCAGCAAGCAGTTGAATGGAAGCAGAAACCTCAGCTTTATAGACATAAAATCTAGAAACAAACAAGAACACAACGAAATTGATAGCACTGAGCACAGCAATCAAAGCATAGTAATAATCAAGATGTGAAGCATTCAAGTTGTTGAGTATCCATCCATTGTTCCCATTTCTGCTGGTGATTTTGGAGACAGTTGAAAGAAGAAGGCTGCTGAGGAAATTTCCAATTCCAAGTGAAGTCATTGAATAAGAAGTTCCCAAACTCTTCATGGTTTCTGGTGCTTGATCGTAGAAAAATTCAATCTTTGCAACTTCTATGAATGAATCTGCAGTTCCCATCAGCATGAATTGAGGGAGCAGAGTGAAAATGGTTAAGGGAATTTGTTGTCCTGTCGATGTTATTCCGTTTCTTCTCGCTACTTCGAGTCTGTGCCTTTCTACTCTTGATGCTATCGTCATTATCATTATGTGTAGAATCATTCCCATTCCCATTCTTTGTAGTAGTGTGATTCCTCTCGGGTTTTTGGTTACTCTCTGCATTATCTTCACAAAGACTCTGTTCAGTACATGAAAAGTTAAGTTAGAGGTTGGTTTACGAAGAGAAAGTGAGAAATAACGCACACAAACAATGTTTATAGACATGTCTATGAACATTCATTGACTCTCTTTTAATACCGTTAGGTCTTTTCGGGGGTGATTGGAGTTGGTGGAGAAGTTAAAGTTCATGTTTATTTTTTGGGTAAATCGATGCAAAAACTGGTAGGCATGCAATGTTCGTGATTAAAAGGGGTACATAATGTTACATGCGAATCATAAAGATATTAAGAATATGAAAGTCATGGATAAGAAAGAATATTTTGAAAGAGAATCGATTGTTAGTAACTATACTAATTAAGTTTTGTCCAAAGCAAGCATAATTCAGTTGACATTAGAGATGCACACTAACATCCATTCGAGCTGTGATTCGAGTCTCCCACCCTCATTTCTGTAATCTAACAAAATAATAATAATAAGTTTTGTGGCAATGGAATAGAAGAATTTTAATTACCTGTCATAGATGACAACACTTAGGAGCATAGAGATGGTGACAAAAGTAGCTAAACTAGCAGGAGGGATTTTGAAGTGGCTGCCCATGCTTCTATCTAAAGTGGTGCCTTGCTTTATGAAAAGGGTATGTGTTTGTGCCAACATTGTGCTTGGAATGAATGTGCATACCAAAATTGGTATCATTCTAAGCATTTGTTTTGTCTCTTCTACTTGGGTTACTGTACATAACAACCTCCTACCAACTTCTTTTGAATCTCCTTTTATAGCAGCCTTGTTCAGAAACCTACATCATCATAATCCACCAACATTTATAAGTTACATACATATTCC
>JBBMEG010000021.1:3474847-3489072 GCA_037832605.1 Cyclanthera cordifolia
TTTTTTTTTTTTAAGGATAAACACTAAATTTATAATTAATTATAAATAATAAAATGTTCTATAGATACGAGAAATTAACAGAGTCATACTCCACCAAACCCATATATTATGTTTCATAAGATAGGAAATTAATGAAAATGCCAATTGAGATTAGTAAGCATTATTTAAAAAAAAAAAAAGAAAAAAAAAACACTCAACAACTAATTCCAAAGTACTAAATTGCTAATTATAATCCAAAAAACAACTGCACATTGACGACAACGACATCAATAAATGTTAAAAAAATAAATAAATAATAACGTAAATGAAATATAACACACAAGTTAGATCTGATAGCCGACAGTTTATGAGCAACGAATTTAACGAACACCCGCCACCGGGACCCACCGATGACTCATCCCCATTCTCACATCTATCCAATCTCAACCGTCCAATTCCACAACATTATTCGACATCACTATTGACCAATCACAGCAAAGTAAACGCCTTCTTCTTTAATTTCATTGCCCATTGTTTTCCTTTCTTCCCCTCGTCTCTGATCTCGACAAATTCACGGTTTTTAGTTAAAATTTCGTTCCGTTTATATTAATTTGATGAACCCTTTTTTATTTTTTTGATTGGGATTTAATTTAATTTAATTTCGTGTCACTTTCTTGTGAGTTCTTATCTATTCTAAATCCCCTTTTATTCGTAGGCGTTGTTTGGTTTAATGTTTTAGATCGAGGGTTTTACTTTTCGAAGAGGGGGGGGTTTTCATTTGAGTCGTTGGGTTCTTAAATTTGAACCCATTAGCGTTGACCCAGTTCTGGAATTTGAGATTCCAGTGGTTGGAGTGGATTTTTTGAGATGATTTCGTTCAGAAATCTGAAATCTGGATCTGATTTTTGGTGTAGCTGATAGGGTAAATTTTTTGATTTCATTTATTGTTAGTGAGAATTTTGAACTATGGATGGCGATTCTAAGGAAGTTAATGGCTGCAAAGAGAAGGTTGTGGATTCTGCGACTGCCGGAGAAAGTGGGGATTCCGGCAACGGCGAGGATTACAGTGAATCAAAGGCGTTATTGCCGCCACGGCGCGGCGGAATGTCAAGGAAATCAAATAAGCCGAGGATGAAAGTCCGGTGGAATGATAGTAATGGTAATAACCTAGCAGAGATTTTGGAGTTTCAACCGAGGTATTAAGATTGTTTTTTTTTTTTTTGGGTATTTTCATGGTGTTTTTTGTCTGTTTTATGTAGTTTGAAGAAGATGGGTTGTTTGTTTTTACATAAGTTTTGAGCATTAGAATCTAAAATGGGACATTGGGTTGCTGTTGTTAGTTGAATTTGAGGTGTTTTAGAAGCTGAAATTTTCCTTATTTGAGAACTGAATCACTGGATTTGAAAATTTAGTTCAACTCATTTCACTGTCTTGTTTTAGAAAGTTTGTTGTTATGCTGTCTTATGAGTTTAAATTGTCTGTTCTTTTGGTCTCTTTAGTGTATTGATGGTAATCTTTGTTAGGATATCAGACCTCTATTTTCTTGTTGTTATTGGATTCTTTACCTTTTTTTTTGTTCCTATTCTTGTTTCTTATAAAAAAGACTTACTAAACAAAGGATTATTTTGTCTCATTCCGTATTCGATTGCTTATGAAGTTAGGTTTACACCTTCTTTGGGTCGTAAGAAGATTACGCCTTTATGATAACGCATCAATGTTTATTGAAGTTTCTATGTCTCGTATAATAATTAGAAGCATGGTCGGAAATCGTAACACTTTGAACTATTGCTACTTTTTAAGGAAAAAATCATGGAATAAAATGATCCTTTTAGTGATTATAATAGTGGTGTTGGAAATTTCATAGAGTAATTTTGTTCAAGTATTAACTGTTGGGGTGTTTTCTTTAATACTTGTATATGTCATATGTTTTGTAATACTTTTACACAAATTTAGAAGTTGTAGAATGTTTTCATTAATTAAAATCGTGATTTACGCCTCATACTAACTTTAGACCGCCTTTATCCTTTTAAAATTTAGAATCTACTTGAAATGGCTTGTCCTTTAGGGATATGAGGCTTTCGACATAATTGGCAGTTTTGTTAGGCTATGTTTGTTTTTGGTAGAAGAGGAGTGATTAACCACCGCTCCTCAAAAACTACTCGTTTGTATTTGGTAGTAAACAATCGCTCTTAATCATTCATCAATCCTTCTATCAAACCGTACCATCAAATTTCACATCAAACATATCACTAACCAGTTTGCACCGATCCCCAAACAATAATGAATTACTCAATCACTACTAACACAAATTCTCAAACAAGTAATTAATTACTTTTCAAGTACTGACAAGAAAAATGATTTGACACTTCAAGTCTTGAAGTTTAGGGCTTGCATTAAACCTGGATGAAATTCTTCTTTGAATCTGATGGATGTTGTTGGTGGGCTGAGTATTTCTTTGCTCTTAGATTTGTAATTTGATCCAGTCTCTGAGTGTGTGTGTTTCTGCAGCGATGTGAGCGACTCCGGCGACGAGGAGAGCGATTCTTGCAGCTGTATAATTATGTAGATTATTACATCAAATACTAGTGTATAATGACAAAGAACAATATGGTTGCTTTACTGCTATAACTGTGTTTCTGACTGTTTACCGATCGCTTTGCTACTACCACGAGTTCAAAGATCAACTGATCGATATCTTGTTATTCCGTGCGGTGTTTAGCGACGAGTCCCAGTGAAATCTTGTGCTGTTTCGATTTTTTTCGAATTTGTAAGATCACCATTCAGGTGATACATATTATATATGGCTGATGCTGATAATGACCTTATTATGACAAACATTCAGATTAGTTGAGCATTTGACAGTGCAGAATCATTGTGTAGTGCAAACACTTGGAAAAAATTTTATGGTTAATGAATTAATAGAGCTTATATATGTTTATAGCTCCTGATCTCGAAATATCGTGCAAGGTTTTTGCTTTCATACCAAATTTAGCAGCAGTGTTGTAATGTAACTAGAAGCTCAAGAACATCATTATCATTTTTCTTCAAACTTTCCCTGATTAAAAGATGTGAAATAACTGTGTTAATTACAAGTAAAAAAGCTGCATGATTAACCATATATTGCTTTACGTTAGAGCGCGTTTAAGCTGAAAATTAAAATTTAGTCACTATGATTGAATAAAAATGAATATTTGGATGAATAATTGTAGGAGTGATTATTTTGAATATTTAGGAATAAATGTTTATTTTAAGTGATTTTAAAGTATAAATTGTGGTAATAACTTGTTGACTATGAGTAACTGAACTTTTACTTATTTAATTTATCAATCATTATAACGATAGAAAATATTTTTAGGTTTTATTAAATTACAAAAATTAAATTTAATATTTTAAAATCATATGAATTAAGTTAAAACTTCCTTCAAACAATGAACTTTCTCTAATCAAAAGACTCTAGGTCTAATTTCCTTTTGAACTGCCTTGAGAAAAAAAAAAAAAAAAAAAAACCCAATTTGATCTTGATGAACAAAGACAAGACAGACTTTTAGAAACCTCTTCGACAATCAGCTATAAGCCTACGAGAAAACAA
Source organism: Cyclanthera cordifolia (assembly GCA_037832605.1). Taxonomy (NCBI): domain Eukaryota; kingdom Viridiplantae; phylum Streptophyta; class Magnoliopsida; order Cucurbitales; family Cucurbitaceae; genus Cyclanthera; species Cyclanthera cordifolia. The sequence continues at coordinate 3,478,416 of JBBMEG010000021.1, forward strand.
TTATTGTTTTTTTTTAAAGACAACTTTTATGAGTTGCAAAAATTAATGGTTATTTCATCTCCCATGTCCTGTTTTTTCGTATAGTAATTGTGTGATAGAGAAGGGTGGATTAACTAAATCTGTGTCTGTGTGTCCTCTGTCAAATAACTAACAAAAGAAAATAGGAAAGAAGAATCACCAACCAATCATATCTCCTAAAAGGTCTCTCTTTTAAGAGAATTTCAATCAAAGAAACAGGGGAAGAAGGAAAAACAAAAATCAGAGAGAGAGAAAGATAGAAATTTGAGATCGTTCCAGTCCTCCCAAATGGGGCACAGCCAAAACGTTCGCCGCGAGTCCCTATCCGGGCAGCCCTCGGTCGCCCGGCCGGACTACTGCGTCGACGTTTTCGAGAACGATCTAGTATGGCCCTTCAATGAGCTCGACGGAATTGACTATTACGACGTTCGTGCTACCGCCTACGAGATCTTCTTCACGGCTTGCCGCTCCTCCCCGGGCTTCGGAGGTCGGAACGCTCTCGCATTTTACTCCTCTAACCATGACAATGCTGGCAATGGAGAAGGGTTGCCCGAGCCAAAGCCGAATGGGGTGGTCATGACGCCGACGAGTCGTATCAAGCGTGCACTTGGCTTGAAGATGTTGAAGCGATCGCCATCGATAAGAATGTCGTTCGGTGGGAACAACTCGAACCCATCATCCCCAAGCTTCCATGGCTCCCATGTATCAAGCCCTCGCTTTTCGAATACTCTGCCATCGCCGAGACCGCGTCGGCCAATGACATCCGCAGAGATTATGAGACAACAGATGAAGGTTACAGAGCCTAGTGATAACCGGCTTAGGAGGACTCTGATGAGAACACTAATTGGCCAAGTACATTTCTTCTTCATTATAAAATTTTGTGCTTTTATCTGTAAATTTTGTTTCATTCTAATATGGTACATGTAATCAGGTGGGAAGACGATCAGAGACCATTATTCTACCATTAGAGCTTCTACGCCATTTAAAGCCATCAGAATTCAATGATGCAAATGAATATCATTTCTGGCAGAAACGTCAATTTAAGATTCTAGAGGCAGGCCTGTTACTTTATCCTTCCGTTGAGCTCGATAAATCAAACCCATTTGCGACGCGTCTTCGAGAAATCATTCGTGAATGTGAATTGAGACCTGTCGACACAACGAAGAACTCTGATACGATGAGAACCCTTTGCAATTCCGTCGTGTCGTTGTCTTGGCGCAGCACCAATGGGGCTCCAACCGATGTGTGCCATTGGGCCGATGGTTTCCCTCTCAACACTCACATCTACGTTGCTCTTCTCCAATCGATCTTCGATATCAGGGACGAGACGTTAGTACTCGACGAGGTAGATGAACTTATCGAGCTGATGAAAAAGACGTGGTCGACATTGGGAATCACCAAACCAATCCATAACTTGTGTTTCACATGGGTGTTGTTCCAACAGTATGTTGTGACAGCACAACTTGAGCCAGATCTTCTTTGTGCTGCCCATGCCATGTTGGCAGAAGTGGCTACCGACGCCAAGAAGCCAGATCGAGAGGTAGTATACGTTAAGCTTCTGTCGTCCGTATTATCTTCGATGCAGGGTTGGGCGGAGAAGAGGCTACTTCATTACCATGATTATTTCCAAAGGGGGACGGTTGGTCAGGTAGATAACCTTCTTCCCTTAGCCTTATCTGCATCAAAGATTCTTGGTGAAGATGTAACTATAGCAGAAGGGGCAGGGCCAGACCAGGGAGATGTACTCGTGGTGGATTCATCCGGTGATCGTGTCAATTACTACATTCGATCTTCAGTAAGGAATGCATTTGCTAAGGTTCTCATCCTATTCATTATTAACCTTAATGATCAAATTTATTCAAATTATTTAAGACATTCATTCATTCATTACAATTTCATTGCAACATAGGTACTTGAGAATGGGAAAATCAAGGAAATAAAAGATGATATGAGTGAGGCTCTTCTTCAGTTGGCCAAAGAAACAGAGGATTTGGCATTAAAAGAAAGGGAAAGTTTTAGTCCTATACTAAAGAAATGGCATCCAATGGCAGCTGGAGTTGCAGCTGTCACATTGCACAACTGCTATGGTACATTGTTGAAGCAATATTTAAGCGGGGTGTCTAAGTTAACGACCGAGACGGTTGGTATTTTACATAGGGCTGGAAAATTAGAGAAGGTGCTGGTTCAAATGGTGGTTGAGGATTCTGCTGATTGCGACGACGGTGGCAAGGCAATCGTGAGAGAGATGGTTCCTTTTGAAGTCGACTCGATCATAGTGAACCTCTTGAAAAAATGGGTTGATGAAAGGCTAAAGAAACAAAAAGAGTGTCTTAAGAGAGCAAAAGAATCAGAAGTGAGAGATGTTCTTCAAAACTATCTTTGTACTCAACTTGGTGTCAACAAGTGATCTGATTTTCATTTTTTTTTCTTACAGACTTGGAATCCAAGGTCCAAAACGGAACCATATGCGCAGTCGGCCGTAGATTTGATGAAGTTAGCTAAGGAAACTATGGAGGAGTTCTTTGAGATTCCTATTGGAGTTACAGAAGATTTGGTTCAAAACCTAGCTGCTGGTTTAGAATGCATCTTCAATGACTATATCACATTTGTGGAATCATGTGGTAAAAACTGCATATTATTGTTAAAATTTTAGTATATGTTCTTGTTTACATTTAATGCAAATGACTTTTCCAACTGAACAAGATCAACTTTCAAACATGTTCATCTTCTTAAACCTTTTTTATTTTCAGGTTCAAAGCAAAGCTACCTCCCGCAACTTCCTCCTCTAACACGGTGTAACCGAGATTCGAAGTTCTTCCAGTTGTGGAAGAGAGCTACACCTTGTAGTGCTGTTGGAGAAGATATGACTCATCATATTGGTTCTCCTGAGGGCAATCACCCGCGACCGTCGACAAGCCGTGGAACTCAACGCTTATACATTCGCCTAAACACATTGCATTATGTATTTTCTCACCTACATTCGCTTGACAAAGTTCTTTCCCTTTCTCCTAGAGCCACTTCTTCGGTCGGCAGTCGTTTAAACAGTTCAAAATCTTATAGCAACTCATCTTCTTACTTTGAACATGCAAAATCTGCCATTGAATCAGCTAGTCTACATGTATCACAAGTAGCTGCATATCGTATGGTATTCCTCGATTCAAGTTCTGTCTTCTACGATTACTTGTACATGGGCGATGTAGCGAATGCACGGATTCGACCAGCATTGCGAGTCTTAAAACAGAACCTTACCTTATTGTGTGCAATCGTGACGGATAGAGCTCAGGCTTTGGCAATGAAAGAAGTGATGAGAGCCTCTTTTGAATCATTTTTAATGGTTCTTCTAGCTGGAGGAGCCTATAGAGTGTACTATCGATCCGACCATGAGATGATCGAGGAGGATTTTAAAAGCTTGAAAAAAGTGTTTTGTGCATGTGGAGAGGGAATATTCGCAGAGAATATCGTCGAGAAAATAGCCGAGGCAGTCGAAGGAGTAATAGCATTGATGAGCCAATGTACTGAACAACTGGTGGAAGATTTCAGCATTGTGACATGTGAAACAAGTGGAATTGGAGTGATGGGTTCAGGACAAAAGCTACCTATGCCTCCAACTACAGGACGATGGAATAGAGCCGATCCGAACACCATATTACGAGTGTTGTGCCATCGAAATGACCGAGCCGCCAATCTATTCTTAAAGAAAACATTCCAATTAGCAAAAAGAAGATGAACTATTCTTCTTTAAGCAGAGAGAAACCAGAGAGAGAGAGAGAGATATGTACATATTATACCTAACTTTAAGTTATGCTTGGAAAAATATTGAGGGAGATACATTACATACAAGCTTACAAACCAAAGCTCATAATAAAACAAGATATTGGTGTAGTGGTTGGGGAGAGACAAAGATTTCTGTTTGAAATCTCATTTGAATAAAACACCTCTTCCAAAGAGAAAATAGAGCAAAGATTGTTTAATGGGGTGAATAGTGAAAGGAAAAGAAAAATTTGCAAATGTAATAAAAACAAGAACATGCAAAGTTAATGACATCAATGAACTAAAACATATACTACTTTGTATATTATTACTAAGTCTTAAACTCATAGCTGATATTCTTGTCCTAGTTTGGATGCCCTTGGTTTCTTTTGTTGAATGTATATAGGTTCATAAAGTAATGTATATACGGTTTCATGTCGCCGTTTTCATTCGATCAAAACTTACATAGCATGCTGATTGCATTGTTTCAGAATTATAGACATTAAGCTAACAGAGTCATTACAATATATATATATATATTTAGATTTTTTTAATCTTGGTTATCTATATTGTAATCTAAAACAAATTAAAGGGTGGCAACTGCCCCTTTTCTTCCTTTGCAATGCCTTCAAATTTATTTTCCTTGAGTTTATCAGCCAACACTCTCATGGAATCAGATACTTCAGCTTTGTAAACATACAGTTTGGACATGAACAAAAAAAGGAAGAAGTTCATAGCACTAAGCACTGCCAAAAATCCATAGTAGTAGTCAAGATGAGAAGCATTCAAGTTGTTCACAATCCATCCATTGCTATGTTTCTCTGTGATGTGAGAAACTGTTGAAACAAGAAAACTACTTAGGAAGTTTCCGATTCCGAGTGAAGTCGTCGAGTACGAAGTGCCGAAACTCTTCATGCTTTCTGGTGCTTGATCATAGAAGAATTCAATCTTTGCTATTTCTGAAAATGCATCAGCAATTCCCACAAGCATGAACTGAGGGAGGAGAGTGAAAATGGTTAAGGGGATTTGTCCTCCTTTTTCTTCCAATTCATTTTTTCTAACTATGTGAAGTCTATGCCTTTCTACCAATGATGCTATTGCCATTATCAGGATATGAAGAATCATTCCAATTCCCATTCTTTGTAGCAGTGTGATTCCTCTTGGATTGTTAGTTAGTCTCTGCATTACCTTCACAAAGAACCTATAAAAAAAATGAAGGTAAATAGATTAACCAAGAATGGTAATACAGAAAAAGAATCAATCTTCAATGCTTCAAGCAGAAAATACCAAACGAACGCGAAATATCGGAACCTTCTCTATATACTATTTACTATATATTGATTAAGAATTGAAATAAATGACAAGAAGCTGCTCGGTGCATTTGAGAGTACCGGTGATTTCTCCCTCGAGGTTCTACAACATCCAGACCAAAAATATAACCCTTACTTTTCCTCAAACTTCTCTCTCTATATGTAATCATCAATCACCTAAAACCTTAAGCTAATTGGTTGAGGTAAATCTAATTGTATTAACCGATACTCTTCTTTACTTGTGGACTTAGAAACTAACGACTTGGTAGGGACTAGAGTTCAGGAACTTCTGCTTTGATATCATGCTGACTTGTGTTAAATTACCAATCAACCCCAACACTTAAGCTGACGAGTTGGAGTAAATATAATTATATCAATCGACAACTTCATATAACTTGTGGCATTGCATTGGCATTAAATTTAAACAAACCTGTCGTAGATTATGATGGTGACGAGCATGGAGATGGTAACAAAGGCAGTTAAACTTGCAAGAGGAATTTGAAAGTGGCTACCGATGCTTCGGTCGAGAGTCCCGCCTTGCTTAATGAAAAGGGTCTGTGCCTGTGGCAACATTGTGCTTGGAATGAATGTGCATATCAGAATTGGGATCATCTTCAGCATCTGTTTTGTCTCCTCCACTTGAGTCACTGAGCATAGCTTCCATGGATGATTTGAACCTGTTCTTATGGCAGCCTTGTTTAGAAACCTGCATGTGCATGCAAGAAACACAATCTCATTTAATCCCACATAAATCACATATGCTGTTCTGATTCATATATGTTCCTCAAATTGCATAACTGTTTGCTTTTGTTATACTTGACAATATCTAGGCTAGTTTATGTGTATCTCACACGAAACATATAGAAAATTAATTCTTAGGTAGGTACTCGGCATGATTTGAACTCATCCGTTCTTAGCTTCTTACTGCATATTTTACCATTATGTAAACCAATAATAATTAATACTAACATAATTGTGTGGAAAGCTATTAGGATAACGAACTTCATACTGTGGTATTATACATTCACTTAGGGTCTAAATCTGCATACAGTTTTACTTTTAGTTTCACTCAAAATGACTCTTTTGTCAATGAAGATGTTATTTATAAAGCGTTTCCATTTCTAATCGTCATGAGACTATGTTTGCATCCAACACGAACAAACGGGTGGTACGAAAAGAATCAAGCTCGCCAAGGTAGAAGACGATACTAACAATATTAGCTGTAAAAGTGATTCTAATACTATATAACTATATAAAGATAGTTTCTGGCCTCAAGTACCTGTTAGACCCCCAGGTAGAAGATAGTTTTCGATAAAGGCATGATAGTAATTAGTCACTATGATTCTGCTTAAATAGAGAAGTAGGAGTCTTAGAAAGGTATGAAATGTATTTGGTTTAGTCTTGGGTAAAGACTTTGGGAGAGAGACCCAACCCTCTCGAATGGCTATGGAGTTGTAACCTTCTACATTATCTTAATATATCATCCTTTTGTGTTATTATTTTCGGTGTTCTTTATCCTGCGTTCGTTAAGACAATCGGTGTATTAACACAAAACCATCCTGGATTGGTCTTATGGTCAAACGAATATGTTAAATTCATGACGATCACCTATCTAAAAAATAATGTGTTATAGATTTTCTCGATTGACATTCAAATATTGTAGTGTCAAGCGATATGAAAGGCTGTGACCTCAAGGATGAAGTTGAATCAATCCGGAAACTTCCTTGTCTAGTGTACTCCTCAAGATGAAGGTCAAAGAGTTGGGTAGGGTCAACAGGAAGAGGGTGCCTCCAATTCAAAGCAGCAGCAACAATGACTTTAGCCATCCTGGTGAATGGGCTACCAATGGGGAGCTTATGCCTGTAAAAAGGTGTGCCAACAACAAACAAGAGAATGGCTATTGCAAGGCCAACAGTAGGAATGCCATATCCCAAGCTCCACCCCACATTCTCTTGTATGTAAACAAGAGTGGTGGTGGCAAACAGGGTGCCTAGGAAGATGCTGAACATCCACCAGTTGAAGAAGGACAGCTTCTGAACTTTCTCTTCTGGATCGAACTCGTCAAACTGGTCCGCTCCGATCGTCGAGATGTTCGGCTTCGTTCCGCCCGCGCCAAGAGCTAAGGTGTAGAGTGCAGTGAAAAGCACAGCCAGTTGTATCTTGGAGGCCTGCTTGCAATTTTCTTTGTTTGCTTCCATGCATTGAGGAGGCCTTAGACTTGGCATGGATACTGCCAGTGTTAGAAGACACATTCCCTGTCCAATCAATTTAAAATAACATGAAAAATGTAGAATTTATTAATGGTTGATTTATGTGTATATATATATTTATTTATTTATTTTGAGGTATGATTATAGTTTCTAAATTCTCCATTCCTATTGTGTGTGTGTGTTTTTTTTTTTTTTTTTTTTTTATAAAGCCAAAGCGAGCATAGTTATACTGGCATTAGTGATGCATTAGCATTCACTCGATGAGTAGTTCGAGTTCTCGTAATGTTTTCTAAGTTTGAAGTTTAGAAGGGTAGATTAAACAAATTAAATATTTTCTCTTTTAAACACTGATTCCTTTAAAAAAATTGTGTTTAGAAGAGAAAATATTTATTTTAGATAAAATTTGATTTGACGTTTGAGATATTTGAGAAAAGTTTAACGAGAAGTTGTTAATAAGTTGAGAAAAAGTTGTAATTTATTAAAAAAAACAAAAAAATTTAATTCTTTCTCTTTCTCTCTTCTTCATTTCTTCCAAATTCAAACACCCGCCCTAAGTCAAGTATAAAAATAGTTACAAATAGTCAAGGAAGACTTTTGTCCTGAACCGTTAATTGACTATAGACTAACGGAGCTAGCTGATGTGGCAGTAATTTTTTTTTTTTGATTCAATTATAATTTTATATTTTCGTGAAAATTAGAGTTCAGTCCCTATAATTTAAAATTTTAGATTTTACTTTATATAGTTCGGAGAAATATAGAATTTTGTCCATATGGTTCAAAGAAATATAATTTAGTTCCTATGAAAACCTAAAAAATAGTCAATGTTATTCATAAATTGTATGCAAATTAAGTACGTAAATATGATGTATCAATTATATATTTTTGTCCAATTGATTATTTATTGAGCACTTCATCATTAAACACAAAAATAACTAAATTTTACATATTGTATTCAGCAACAATTACGAACCACCCACTTTTTTTTTTTTTTTAGATTTTATCAAATAATAAGATTAAATTATAATTTTTTCAAATCAGAAAAACTAAATTATAATTTTTTTTTTTTTGTAAGTCATACTAACTAAAGTCTAATTTTAAAACCAACCCACTAAATTTATAATTTACCATTTTTTACTATTAAGTGTTAAACCTCCCCGGCAAGCTTGGCCGCCTTCATCCGTCCGTCGCCGGAGAAGTTGACCGGGAAATAAAAGAGAATAAAACAATTGATAACCATCACACACGAAACCCTCATACCGTAAGATAAACGACGGAGGCGATCATGAAGGTCCGGTAACGGCCGAGATGAGCGTCGGCGATGTAAGCACCAAAAACCGGGGTCATCCAGACCGTTCCGGTCCAATTCGTGACTTGATTAGCGGCCGTGACAGTGCCCTGATGCAGCTTATCCGTCAAGTAAGTTATAAGGTTGGATGATATGCCGTAATACGCCGTTCGCTCGAACACTTCGTATACTGTTCCATCGAAGTCTCCATTTAAATTTAAATTATGTTACAGGGAAATTATATTAAAGAGATTCTTAAATTAATAAAAAAAAAAAAAAAGGGTTGGGTTTTTGTAAGTGTGTACCGACGATGAAGAAACAGGCCGACCAACGGCCCCTGTGGGAGCGGCGGACGGGATTACCTTTAAGATCGACGGTCCCGTCTTTTGTGTAGTCGTCTTCGACTATTAATTCAGCCGCCATTAATGGATATGGAGATCTTCTCTCCCTTACTCTGTTTTCGCCTCTTCTTTTTTTATGATTACGAATCCTTCTTATTACTCTGACTCCCATGTATATTTATATTTAGAAATGCAATTGAACTATTTTAAGCTACAATTATTATTATTATTTTTTTTTTTTTTTAAGATTACAATAATAGATAGAGAATTGGAACGGTAATTATTATTATTATTATTTATTTATTTTATTTTTTACATAAAAAAGTTGAAATTTATGATCTCAGAATTCTTGGTGTACTGTTTCTTTGGCCAACAGGTGATCTGTCACAACTAAAATAAAATAAAATTGGGTTTTGGTGGATTTATAATTATGTGTATTGAATTTGCAAATTTGTTGCATTAACATATATATATATATTTAGTGTTGGATAAATTATAAATTTTAATTTTTGAAACTAAGTTAGAATTTAGTACTAATCATTTTAAAAACTATAATTACTTTAAAATTTAATATATATGGATTGAAAACACAAAATTGATTTATTTTCTATCTTTTGATAAAATATAAAAAATAGTTATGTTTTTTTGTAATTGTAGTTAAATAAAATATGTAGACGGTGTTTATTCATATCTCAGTAATAAAAATGTTAGATGAATAATTGATTAGAAAAAAAAAACATATCATTCATACATCAAAAATTACATTTAGGTGATTAATTGTCTGCAATTTACAAACAACCTGAAATATTTTTAAAGTTTTAGTCAATTTGGTTCTGATATTTGTTTCATTTTTGTATCTAGATTTTTAAAAGTTTAATTTTGATTCATGAATTTTGAAATTTATTTCATTTTTTAGCCACTTAGTTTTTAAAAATCCAATAGCCTTTGTACTTCATAAAAATAATAAAATTGATCCATATATTATTATTAATATTAATATATATATATATATATATATGAATTTAACAATAATGAAATTTGGTTCAATAAGATTTAATAGTTTTAATACAATCAAACACAAGTTAGCGTTAACATACTTTAAATTTTTATTAAAAAAATATGTTAATTTTTAAAACAAAATAAATTATGATGATCAATTTTATGTTTCTTTTTTTAATTTTATTTTAAGAATCTAAACAAAACAAGTTTGAAAATTTAAAGAATCTCAATGTTTAGAAACTAAAATTAGATTTTTAAAAATTCGAGGACCACAATAAAACACAGGTCAAAATTCATGAACCAAAATAATATTTTATCCTTGTTTTATCAACCATAAAAGCTAAAATTTAATTTCTTAAATCGAACTAAATGACAGTTATGTCACAAACTTATGAATTAATTACTATGGATTAAAAATAAAATATGTGAACATATAATTCAAAGTTTACAAATTAAATTACTTAAATGGAGTAATTAAATTATTCTTTGATAATTGAAGTTAATAGTATCTGGGTAAATACATATTTGTTTGAGAGATTGATGTCAAAAATGCTTAACTATTAAGTTTGATAAGAGGTTGGACAGAGAATTTGATGAATAGTGAATAACGATTATTTATTACTAAATATAAAAAAATAATTTTTGAATAATTAGCGAAAGTTTGACAATAGGCATAAAATTTTTAATTTACCCAAAATTATACTATATAAAGTACTATTCTCTTACATTTAGTCTTTTTTTTTT
>JBBMEG010000021.1:3494315-3510963 GCA_037832605.1 Cyclanthera cordifolia
TTTTTATTTGTTTTTATAACACAAGTAAGATGTAGGCACCAAAGTCATGAAAATTATATGTTGGAATAGTAGTTTGTAGGCTTAAATTTCAAACACCAAAAACAAAAAACGAAGTGGTTATCAAACGGGGTCTAGTATATCAAAATGTGAAGCAGTTTGATTTTTTTTGTATGAAAGTCTCTCATAGAAATGCTCTTTTGGCTTTCAGGAGTTGTATGCCATCTTCTCATGGTCAAGTTTGGCATAGGTAAATTTCAGGGCTTCTTGGTGAAGAATAACTTGTCTTGTAGTGTCTTTACTTACGTTGTTACATGCAATTGCTTCTTGTACCATGTCAATAAATTGTTTTTATTTGTAAACTTTGTTGTGTTCTTCTCTAGTTTTTCCCTACAAAATTGTCGCAGGATTTATTTTCTTACGCTTAATTATTGTTATCCTACTATTGATTTCACCTGGAGGGGATTGATATCTAGATACGTCAATTTTCTCCACGGGGACGAGATCTTGCAGGGATACGCTAATGGGGGCGGTGAATCTCCGCTTAGGCGGTGAATGAGAGAGTGAATGTGGATGAAAAGTTTCTCGAAAACTTCACAGGATGAGGACGAGGAATGTATTTCTCATCCCCGATTCCCCATTCCGTTTATGTATTATATCCGTATATTTTTATATTTATTTTTCATGATTAATTATTAATTGAACTTAATAAACATTATTCTTAACTATTGAAAAAATTATCAAAACTTTAGTGAATTGAATTAAGATCAACAAAATTTGTAATAATTTGAGAATAAGAAAAAAAGAGAAAATAAATTGAATGATGAATAATTTTTTGCCAAAAATTTGATCCCATACATTTCTTATGGGAATCCCCGCCCCGTTTCTCATCAACTTTTATGGTGAATTTTTTGAAATGGATAGCGGAGATGGAGTCGTAAAGTCATCTCCGTCTCTACACTGTCTCATTGATAGCTCTATTGATATCTAATTCTTTGAGGTGCTAAAGTGGGTACTAATAACTTTGTTTATTTATTTATTTGTATTATTACTCTTTTTAGCTGGGGGATTTGAACTCGTTAAGGTCCTAAATCCATATTTTATTTTAATTAAGTTATGTTATTTTTTGTAATTTCTGCCTTGTAAAAGTTACATCCTCTCCATCTCTCGATTATTTTCGCATTTGCTTTTTGGCGGGTGATAATTTAAAAGCAAAGAAACAAAATCCAAAGAAATTTCACTTAGCAAAATTTTGAAAATATTTTGTACATATCTAAAAATTGGGCGATCTATATAAAATGATCAAAATACATATGCTTTAATCAGTTTAGTTGACAGTTTTCTTAGTAGTTCAGTTGATACCTTTTAATCAGTTTGTCGATGACTTTCAACCAGTTCACTAACAATCCTTAATTACTGTCATTGATAGTCTTCAACCGATATAATGTATAGTAGTTTTAAATTAGTGTCCAGAGTACATTGGGTGTCATTGGAGACCTGTGGGGGCTAGAGGCGTAAAATGACGTGTGTCTTATCTTGTTGAAAAACTCTCCTCTCTATGAGCATAGATCTAGTCTCGATTTCGTGATGAAAATCTCTAACTTTGTAGATCCGAAAAAGTAAATGAGTTTCAAAGTTTTTTCTTATGCTGGAATAAATGGTGGAACGAAGAGTTTATAGGTGAAAAAAATTGAAGAACAAAATTGGTCGCTAGAATAAATAGTAGAACCAAGAGATATGCAACAAACATTACGTCGCTTAAAAAAATAATTTAATCCCTACCTCCGGTTGTTGTAATATCTAAAAAAAAAAATAAAAAAAAAATAACTACTTGATCAATAAAATATGACAATTAAGGCTGTCCCTTTTGACTGATAAAAATTCATTACAACCCAAAAGAAAAAAAGAAAAAGGTTAAGTCGCCTAACAAACACTAAACTTTGAATCATGGGCCGTAAGGAAACAAAATGATAGGCCCGCTAAGAAAGCCCACAATAGACAGAGGCTTCTGCTATTAAAACCCTCGAAGCCATTTCTAACATATTTACCCGCATTTCCATCACGATAAACCCTTCTTCTCTGTCGCCAACAATGGCGTTATCCCTTCTTCGAGCTATGGCTTCCGCTTCCACCTCCACCGCCCGACTCTCTCTTCTTCACAGACGCCTTTTCTCCTCCTCAACTCTGCTCACACATCCTCCTTCACCTCCACATGTCGCTCTCGCCCGTCGATCTCTCCCTCCCCTTTCCCATGCCGTTCGATCTATCCCCTCCGCCACCAGATTCACCCCCATTCGCTGCCGCGTCAACCGGTCGGGCAACTCTGGCTACTCTCCTCTCAACTCCAACTCCAACTTCAGTGATCGTCCTCCCACTGAGATGGCGCCTCTTTTCCCTGGCTGTGACTATGAGCACTGGCTCATCGTCATGGATAAGCCCGGCGGTGACGATGCTACGAAGCAGCAGATGATTGACTGCTACATTCAGACCCTTGCTAAAGTTGTTGGCAGGTATTTAGGAGGATTATATGGTGTTTAATTTGTTTAGGGTTTCTGTTTACTTTTTGTTTGATTTCGGGTGGTGTCTTTTGTGATTTGAACAGTGAAGAGGAAGCGAAGAAGAAGATTTATAATGTTTCTTGTGAGAGGTATTTTGGATTTGGTTGTGAGATTGATGAAGAGACCTCCAACAAGCTCGAAGGTATTCGTTATGTATATTATTGTCTTCAGTTTTAGTCTTCTTGTTCTAGGCATACGAGCACCATTTTCTTTGTCGCATAAGGTTTGTGAAGCTTGTAGTTGATTATTTTTGTTGGAATTCTGTAAACAGGCTTGCCTGGTGTTTTGTTTGTTCTTCCCGACTCTTACGTGGACCCTGAGCACAAAGACTATGGGGGTAAGGATCTGAATCTTTTAATGATTTTTTTCTTCTTTTTAGTTAAAGCCCATTCAAGTAGATGTCTAGGATGGGTCGATATTGGTAACAGTTCTTTTAGGTTATTGTAAAAACTATATTTCTTTGCATTTGTGCTTGCTACTCATTATGGAGTTGAAACATACACTATTTATGAACATTGTTCTTACTGTACAAATTTAACTTATTGTCATGCCTTTGATGTCCATCTTGGCAAAGCTAAACCAGTCTACTTGACAATGTTTAGTTTTGAATGCTAATGGACATAGAATAAATGTCACTCTCGATTGTCCTGCACTTTATACTCTTTCTGGAGATGCAGGTCAGTAGAGATGAAACATTATCTATGTTTTTACTTATCGTGCATTGACATACATTCTGACAATTCATCCTTGATATTATGTTCATATTTCACGCATCTTCTCATGACAGCTTAAGAAGTGTGAGAAACATAGATTTAGGATATTTAAACCACTAGTTATGATAGAGTCCATCTTGGCAAAGCTAAATCAGCCTTTTTGGCAATGTTTAGTTTTGAATGCTAATGGACTGAGAACAAATGTCTTTTATCTAGACTGTACTGAGCTTTATATATACTGTGGAGATTCAGATCAGTAGAGATCAAACATTATCTTTGCTTAATCATTGAAGTTAATTTTAAGCGTTGCTTGCTTTTTACTTCAATCATGTTTCATTAACGTTATTGTGATGGTAGGAGGAAGTGTTAAAAGGAACATAAGTTTGCTCTTATAAAGGGCTATTATTGAATGTGTTTTAGTCCATCTTGGCAAATCTAAATCAGTCCTTTGGACAATGTTTAGCTTTGAATGCTAATGGACTTAAAGCAAATATCTCTCTCAACTGTTAGTTTACTCTCTTTACTTTGTGGAGATGCAGTCCAGTAGAGATGTAACATTAAGATAGGCCTGCTTGTAGACTCCATTCTATTTTTTGTGGTCTCTTGTTTGTGTATACACATGTATGCTTTCATTTTTATCCCAATGTAAGCTTGATATATTAAATTCATCAAGGCCTTATAATGTTTGCATTTCTGATCGAATGCATTGTTTGTGAGTTCATACGTTGCATGTAACCATTAGATTTCTAGGATTCTCTGTATGGAGAAGAATCTGTACATTAAGTGTTGAGAAGCTTTTGAAGTAATAGATACTTTTCTGTCTTTCAACAGATCACTAATTGTGTATAGTTCATCTTGGCTAACCTAGATTTCTTTCAGAAAATGTTAGTTTTGAATGCTAATAGACTTGCATCAAATTTATTTCTCGACTGTTCTTGTGCTCCTTTTACTTTGTAGAGGCAGATTTCTAGAGATGAATAACCTGTCTCAACTACAGCCAACTTCCCTCTTTACACCAAGCTTGTTTTAAATTTTAATGTATTCTTGTCTGTTTCCCAATGCTATTTTTTTGGGTCTGGATGAGTTATGCCAGTAGCTTTTTTGCATACATCATATTAGTTAGCGACAGTTAGAAGTGTTGAAAGAAAAAGAGATTACTATTCTCATGGGTTACTTATTAAATATGTGAATAGTCCATCTTGGCAAATCTAAATCAGTCTTCGAGACAATGTTTAGTTTTGAATGCTAATGGACTTACAGCTAATGCCTCTCTTAACTGTACTGCGCTCTCGTACTCTGTGGAGATGCACATCATCAGAGATGAAACATTAAAACTTTGCTTACGTTGTCTATCTTTTCAATGCTTGTTATAAGTTTATAAAATCATAGAATCATCTTGTTGATAATGCTAACTATACTTAACTTGCTGGGATGCAGCCGAGTTGTTCGTGAATGGTGAGATTGTGCAAAGGTCACCAGAGAGACAGAGAAGGGTGGAGCCACAGCCTCAGAGAGCTCAAGATAGACCGAGGTATAATGACAGAACCCGCTATGTGAGACGCAGAGAGAACACGAGGTGAAGTAACTGAGAATTCAAGAACATGTGTGCATACGAGTAGAAAGAGAGTGAATCTTGTTTCTCTCATGAAGGCAAATTGGGAAATCTACAGCAATTAGAATCAATAAACTGAAGTTATTTGATATGTAAAGTCCATTCTGCTACCTCAAAGTCAGAAATCACGAATGATGTTCTTTATGGTAAATGGTAGCTTTTATTGTTGACATGTGTTTGATTGATGATCATGTTTATGACTGGTTAATGACTATTAAGTTTGTTTAGTTTAGTTGTAATACTATAGTTGGTCTTTGCCAATGTTGATCTGTGGACTTTCTCTCTCTGATGTACTTGCAGCGGAATTTGATAAGCTTTATATACTTTTTCCCCTTCGCTCCCTTTAGAAATTGTCATTGATATCCATATAGCTTTTGTGGCTGAGGATAAATCTTTCATGTGATTATGAGTTTTGCAAAACCCTCCTCTATAAACTATCTTATCTTTGGACAATAAATACCAAGAAATTAAATTAAAGCTTACTTGGACAACTTTTCTCGTTCAAGAGCTTACGAGGATGTAGCAAGTCCTTCCACCAAAGTCAGGCATAAATATCGATCAAAATTTGTGTAAAGGTATTGTTCGATTATCATATATTGAATCTATCACCTTAAACACTTATTATTAAGTTTTGGGGACAACAAATTTTTCATACAAGACCCAATCGTGTTTATGTTAATATATTATTAGTGTCAGGTTAGTTAGGTTTGTGCCATCGAACCTTCATTCAAAATGGGCTTTTAAACTTCAGTTTTCATCTTAAGCCCAAACTTCGTAGTCCAGCCCAACAATTTTATTAAAAATCCGTCTAAAAAAAAACACAGTTGCTCGCTTCTTCTTCTAAAACAAAACCAGAGGCTTACATGTAACAAGATAAGAGGATTACAGAAGCTCTCCCAGAAAGAATGGCAGCTTCCGTAATGTTAGGGTTACCGCCGGTGAATACTTCCGGCGTCATGTCAACGAAGCTTCACTTCAGAACTAAAGCCACTTCAATGCTAGGGTTTCTCAGTTCCCAATTAAGTGGCATCAAAATCTGCTCCAACACCTCGCTTATCTTGCCCACTCCCATTTCCGCTCCACTCAGACCTACGCTTCAACCCCTTTCTCGTAATCTCTTCTTCTCAACTCTTTCTTTTTTAACGTTTTCTAGAATTTTTTTTGTTCGACCCCTATTTGTGCTCTATTATCGCAAGGCTTGATCGAAATAATTTTTTGAATTAGAATTCCGAACGGCCATGTATTGTTCCATTTTGGCTATCTAGAATTGCTATTGTGGTTTAAGTTCCTAGATGCCTGATTGTTGTATTAGTAGTCACTGTTTAACTATTGGAATTGGCTTGGTATGTTGATGTGAATTGGGAAGTATCCGAGGTTGAGGATCTCCTATTGAAAAATGAAGAGGTCCTACAACTTTTGTTAGATAGATCAGCTATTTTTAGATTAACCCATTTATCTAATGTGTTAATGAGAGCTTATTAAGCCAGAATAGGTATTTGGTCAAACAAAAATGAAATTAAGATTCCATTAAAGATTGATGAGCTTGTAACTTGTGAGAGGGTCATGTTGAAGATCCTATATTAAAAAGATTGGCAAATTCTCCTTCCATTTATAAGATACTATCATTACTGATTCTGAGATAAAATGTTACCTAATATGGTTCAATGGAAATGAAATTGAGATTCGATTTAAGATTAATGAATCCAAATGAGTCACCACCTTAATAGAGTATGCAAGAATTGAAAAAATGGGGGAGGTTTTCAATTAGTTTTGAGAAATAACTCAATTCACTATCGAATATTGGAACTTGGTTTTCATAATTTTCAGGTAGAGTTTGCCCTTTTACCGGAAAGAAAGCAAATAAGAAAAACCTAGTTTCTTTCTCCAACCACAAGACCAAAAAGTTGCAGTTTGTAAATCTTCAATACAAGAAGGTTTGGTGGGAAGCTGGTAATCGTTTTGTAAAACTGCGGTTGTCGACGAAGGCTTTGAAGACCATCGAGAAAAATGGACTTGATGCTGTAGCTAAGAAGGCAGGAATTGATCTTCGCAAGGAATGATATGGTAATATTCATGACACTCTAGTTTTGATCTTAGAACTTGAGGAAAAATTGTTTGTCTAATTACATAATCATGTTGTATTGTTTCCTGCTGTTTTTTTGCTTCTTGTTAGGTTAGTAATCTGTTGGCAATGAATCTGGAATCCATCGCTTTTTTCTTTCTAGGCTTGGTGAATGATACAATCTTGTAAATGTGCAGCCAGACTCAACTCACATGGAACAAATTATCAGAAATCCTATTTACAGGTTAAGTACTGCTATGCTGTTTTCTCTATATGGATATAGTTTTTAATCACTTAAGACTAAATTTTGATGCTTGAAAGTATTTGGACCACCCATGAGGAGCAGAATTCCAATGACATATTGTATGACTTTAATATTTGGATTTGGCGGAGAGAAAGATGCGAAGAAGAGGCCTTGTTTGTTTTTAAACATCACAATTTCTCCTCAACTTCTCTTCAATTTCTCATCAAATCTTAAAATCAAACTTTATATCAAATTTCATTCTAAAATAAACATCTTCGTTAAATGCAGATCTCAAAAAAAGTTTATCCGACCTTTCTTCTATAAAACATAAATTTATAAACAAATACATTATATTTTCAAATCACTCAATATTTTCATCTTCCTCCACTTCCTTTCCCCTGCTCTCCTCTCCTCAATCCCAAAATCCAAACACCTACCAATTGGTGAATTAAAAAATATATATGTATTTGGACCAAATAGTCGATTTATTGTCGAGAGATTTCTGCATCTTGCCCTTGAGAACAATTCCTCAGCCCAAAAGGGCCTGGTGTGCAAAACACACGAAACACTGTGATCTACATGGTCAAGTTTTTTTTTTCAGGGATGGTAAGTTTTATCTTCTCAATGTTGATTTCTTCTTAATAATAATAATAATATTTTTGTCTCTAAGGTGTGACACAGTTGGTTGAATGCTTGTGTTTTGAAGGTGAGCTTCCTCAAGATCCTTTGTGACGTTAATTTGTAGACACCTTCTGTATCTCAATTCTTTTGATGTCTTGGTATACGGACGGGTGTGGTTACCTCAATTATAGTGAAGCGAAGTTTCAGTTTTTTGGTTTCAAAAAAAATAAAATAAAATAATAGTATAAACTCAAGCTAACTTGATTGAGATTTGTACAAACAAATAAATAATAGGTGAAAAAGAAAAATATAGCTAATACTAAATAATTTTTGATAAAAATGTAAAGGGTAAGGAAGTTGTGCATCAAGAAGAATGAAGAGTCATGGAAGAGTTGGAGAGTGTCGGAGAATGTATACGGAAGAAGATGAAGTGGTGTATGAGCATATCCTTGTTTCACGTGTAGAAGATGACTTGAAGAAGAGAATGTTTCACGTACCTTGTAGAAACCGATCCTTTCTGTATATTCTCGCGAATTAAAGGACAATTTGTTTCAATATGTTTTGTTCTTTCTCGAAACATTGAGTTAGAGGCAATATGAAGAGTAATTTAGTTATCACACCATAATTTCAATACAAAGCTGATAAATCAACACAATCTGACACTAATAATGTCCATGACTCTATATTTTGACTCAGTAGTTGAATATGATATCACGTTTTGTTTCTTGTTTTTTCATGAAATCTAATTGGCTCGTACGAAAACACGATATCTAGAAGTTGATCTATTATCTTCTTTAGAATTGGCTCAATTTGTGTTTGAAAAATATTTAACATTTGTGTGACTCTGATCTTTATATAAGATTCATCCCCATGTGATCAAGTACGAAAATGATTGTTTTTGTTTAAGATTCAATATAAAAAATATTGTGTTATTTTTAATAAAAAGAAGAATTGAAGCAAAAGACCAAAATTTTAGATTTTCTTTGTTTTTTTATTCATAAAAAATGGAAAATAATTTTTGTTTTAAGTAATAATGCTTAATAAATAATACTATTTTTTTTCAAAAATAAAGAATTACTTAAATTTGTTTTTAATATTATCTTAAAAAGTAAAAATTAAAATTAAAATTAATTAACCATATTATAGTAAACAACACCACAAAGTACATTTATTATAATTCTTAATATATCAACTTACCTTCTATTAAAATATATATAATATATATATATATATATATATATATAAACTTACCTTCCAAATACAATTTATGATAATTTATGTTAGGGTAACTTACCTTCCAAATTTCATTTATAATAAAGTCTTCATTTACAAAATAAAAAAAAAATGAAAGATCTAAAAAAAAAAAACTAAATATAAAAAAGGGTCAATAGACCCGTTCCGTAAAAAGACGTTGGAAACAATTTAAAAAAAAAAAAAAAAAAAAGTTGATAATTATTAAACGGCTCCAGACGTCACGCATGTTTCTATATTTTATTAACTTCTTCCTTATTATTTTACTATTTAAAATCAAATTAAATTATTTCCATTTTTAAATCAAAAAGACAAAAAGCTCCCACAGCCGTTGTCGTTCGCAGAAGATCGTAGTTATGAACTGAGGAAAATCCAACGGTGGAGATTCGATTTAAATCATTTTGATTCTTACGTGGAATTAGACCACAGAACTGCCAGCTTTAGAAGATGAATCCCACGTGGCCAACATTGATAGGTTTGACCTAGTCAACGTCAATGCTTAGGCAAATATTCATAGGATGACATCTACGATTTCGACACGTGTAAAATGGGAAAGTATAGCCAAGGAAATGCCGACCCATCCGCTATAGATTTATTTTATTTTATTTTTCAAAGATTATTGCAATTTTTTTTTTTGCCAACGGCTCTCAAATAAAATTAGAATTAATATCAATTTTTATGATTAATTTATTAATATCGATTTTTGTGATTAAATTCTTGATCATAATGTTATATTGAATTATCACACAACAATAAATTCAGTACTTACTAATTCTTTCAATATTTTAATTTTTTTTTGATTCATAAAAAAAATATATTATAGGTACTTGGTTATATTGGTGCCCCTAAATTATTATTATGGTTGAGAAAATTTCATAACCTTAAACCTGGAAGATTAAATTATGTTGTAGGTAAAATTCAAAAGATTTTTAAAGTTATTTAATAAATGTTTGTGATTGAAATTGCGATTTTAAATAGCTTTTAATGTTCATAATGTCCTTTGAAAAAAAAAACTATACAAAGATTATATATATATATATATATATATATAGCAAATAAATTATATATTTATATTTTAAGATATACACAATAATCATTCTTAATTTAAAAAATGTAGAAGAAATAAAAAGAACAGTATTGACTTCTAAATTAATTTTTATATTGTTATATAATTAATAATTTGAACTTCTTTAAATTGGGAGATTAAGCACCAATAATGATTAAAGAGATTGGAATTTAACTTCATAATTATTTACCAAATTCTTTTTTTTTTTGCTATTTTTCCTAGAAAAGAAACTGCAATATTCTTTTTATTTTTTCTTTCTTTTTTGAATGAGTATTAGCCTTTATTCTTGTCGATGGCCGATGTGGTAAATATTTGGAACATTTAGGATTTAATAGTAAATCCGAAGTGACTGTGACATTTACATTATACACATATATCTCTTCTACTCTATTTATTCTCTTTTTTCCATAGGGGTATTTCATTTTCTTCTTTTCTTTTTCGATATTTGGTGTAATTATTTGAGCTATTTTTCTAATTTTAAGTTTAATATGTTATTTTGTAAAAATTAAATAAAACATCATATGCCATTTAATTTATTTTTACTTATTTAAATTACAAACAGATTTAAACTTCATATGGCACATCTTTCTTTAAAAAATATAATAATAAAAAAATAAAAAATACTAATGTGGTGATACGAGACTGCATTCAAATAGCTCATAAAAAAAAAGAAAGGTCAAGATTAAATATTTATAGTATTCGATCAACGTTACGTTTAAGATTGTCGTATGAATCAATCTTGATTCATTCCAAGTTTCAATTTGGAATGGTAGATTAATCAACCATAAATATTAAATATTGGAAAGTATACGAATTCGGAACCACAATTCTATGAAATTGTTAATAGAAATATCCAACAGAGAAAAGTATTCCAATTTAAACTAATAAAATAGCAACTTATTTTTATTCTGTCCATTCTTTCATTTTCAATAAACATTTTTCGATAATTTAAAATATCATTTTAGTTCTTAGATTTTGAGATTTGCTTATAGATTTTCAAAAGTTTAATTTTATTTCCTTTCAAGTTTGTTTTATTTTGGTCCCTAAATTTTTAAGTTTGTTTCATTTTAGTCTATAAATTATTAAATGTTCAATTTTGTCTCTAAAACTTTAAAATAAATAATATTTGGTCCTTAGTTGATTTTTTTTCAAATTATTCTTAAAAAATTTACCATATTTCTTTATTAATTTAAGAAATATGTTCATTTTTTTTATTTAATTAAAATTATTAACATTGTTGAATCAATTTTAAAGAATACAAATTTCAAATTTATTATATGGACCAATTTTAAATTTTTTTACAATTTTAAGGACTAAAATAAAATGTTTTGAAAGTTGAGGGACTAAAATTGGACATTTGAAAGTCCAGGAGACCAAAATGGAACATACTTAAAAATTTAATAATCAAAATTAAAATTTTAAAAATCTAAGAATCAAAATAAAACAAACTTTAAAGCTAGATACCAAAATTATATTTTAACCTTTTTTTAGATATAATAAAAAATAATCGCAAAAACTGGTTGATTCCATCATAAATCTCATGAAAATAAAATCAATACGAATAAAAAAAAAACAGAGAGAAAAATAAATAATACATATTTAAGTATATATTACTTTTAAATTTTAATATATTTATAGATAATTATGTTGATATTGACTTAAAATAAATTTATAAAATAAAGTATGTATAAATGTAAATTTAAATATCGCAATACTAAATACTAAATTGAACCTTATTTCAAACTCACAAGTATTTAATTTTGAAAATACAGACTAAATTCTGTAAAAAGAAAAAAAAAAAAAAAAAAAACTGTTTTTCAAATATTGACGTTAAAATGTATAGGATAAATTATAAATTTAGTCATTATAATTTCATGAAAGTTATAGTTTAGTCTTATGATTTAAAAATGTAGACTTTAATCCATATGATTTGGAGAAATATCGAATTTTGTCATTATAGTTTGAAAAAATATAGATTTTTGTTTTTATGGTTTGAAAAAATATAATTTGGACTATATGATTCGATAAAATCTAAAAAATAGTCCATATCATTCATGAATTATAGGGAAATTAAGTACGTAAAAACGGTGTATGAATTATGTTTTTTTTTTCAAATTAAATACTTATCTTATGCTTTCGTTATAAAATACAAAAATAAATACGAACGATGAACTATTTTTTTAGATTCTATCTAATGGTAAGGTATAAATTATAATTTTTTGAGCCATGTAAACTAAATGGTAAATTTTTTTAAATCAAACAAACTAATATTTGGATTTCGAAACGTTGATGAAATAATATAAAATAAATTTATAATTTAACCAAACCTATAATTCCTGAAATCATAGAAAAGAAAGGCTGAATTTATTGAGCCGAAAAATTAAATACGAAAAAAGCATAAATATAGAACAAGGAAAACAAAAGTGGGACCGCCTAGTAAACGGAAGCATAGATCAAGACAAATAGAGAGAGGACATTTTCAAGGGTATTTCGGGTATTTCGATTTTAAAAAAGGGGTATAATTGGAAATGTGTACCAAATAAAAGCAGGGGCCTCGCCCTTGCCTCATTCTCCCCCTTCCCAACTCTCTCTCTCTTCTTTATCTCTCTTTCAAATTCTTAATCTGAACGGTTTTTTTCTTCATCCGCCGTCATCTCCGCCGTTCTCAGGGCGGCGCCACTGGTTCACCGCCTTCCGTACGCCGATCCTATAAGTGCCCTCAGGTTTCATCCGCCACTATCTGGATCCGATTTCGCTGAAACATTTGACCCTTATTTTCTATATTTTTATTCCCAATTATTTTATTAAAGAAAAAAGATAATTCTTTTTTTTTTTCTTTTTCTTTTTTTTTTTTGATAAAAAAATTAGTCGCTTTCAATTATTTTCCCTTTTCGCCTTAACTTACGTTATCCCCATTTTTAAACCGCTTCTTTTTTATTTTTACCATTGCGCCCTTTTTTTATTTATTTATTTTTACTCTTTACCAAATAGTTCCCGTAAAAGAGGAAAAAGAATTTGCAAAATCTGGCTGGTCAGTTTTGCCCCTGGAATACCATTTTTCTACGGTTCTGCCACCAAACCATCCGAGTTTTCATTGGGGCCTGGCTTACGTGGCATTCAACTAAGGGACAAGAACAAGAAGGCTATGAGTTTCCACAGCCGTGGGCTGTTATCGGCTGGGCCGTCAAGAAAGCGTAAGGAGCCGTCGGCGCCATCGGTTCCGGCGGCTTCTAAAGCCGGTGAGCCGCCGGTTTCGTCGAATCGGCTGTTAGCCGGTTACATGGCGTATGAGTTTCTGACCAAAGGAACCATTTTGGGGAGAAAGTTCAACCCGGCTCGAGCCGAAGCAAGCCAATTCCCGACCGCCGCCGGGAAGATCTCGAAAACTGAAGCCGCGCCGCCGGATATCATAAAGAAAGAGCATCAGATTCAGAGCTATGCTGACGTGGCGACCATTTTGAAGACGGACGGGGTCCGGATACCCGGGATTGTAAACCCGAGTCAACTGGCACGGTGGCTTAACAAATGACCGAACCAAAACATAGTCCACCTGGCAAAATCCTATTGGTTAGTGCTATCTTTACTTTTTCTTTTTTTTTCCTCCTAGTTACATTTGACCGAGTCTTCGAGCTCATTGACCAGTAGAAGAAACAGACTCTCACTGGAACTCTCTATGATATTCCAATGGCCGGTGGCCTGAAAATCAGAGGGCGGTGGCATGTTAGTTCTTGTTAGATCAATTTTATTTCTGTTTTTAAAAAAAAAATTATGTTAGTTGAAAATCAATTAGGATATATATATAATTATAAGCTGTGATAATTATATACATATCTTTTTCTTTCTTGATTATCTTTTTTAAATGTGGAAATGTGAAAGTTATTTGCATGGATGACAAGAGGGAAGTGGCAAATATAAGAAAATAAATGTGATTAATGGATATTAAAAGTGGAATAAAAATTTATGAAAAAAAAAAGAAGCGAAAGCAGAGTTGGGTTTTGTCGTTATATAGAATGGAACAAGGAAGAACATGGTTGCATCATTGCATGCATGCATGTCGAATCTCTTTTAGTTTTGAAATATTATTTATTCTTGTAAAAAGCCTTTCCCTTTTCAACTTTGAAATATTATTTTGTTTTGAAAGACTATTTGTTCTTCTAAAACTAAAATTTTGAACAGATGTCTTTATTAACAAGTTCTAGCTTGCGCCATTTAGAGGGTGAAAGGTTTGAATGGTAGCTTTTTCATTGGAGTTTTGGCATGGTTACATCGCTAAAGTGACTTTAGTCGCAAGAAAAAACATGTGATGAAAATATTCGGATATCAAATTCTCATGAAAATATAAAATGGAAAGAGTAGTTTTACATTACGCTTTAGTTAGAGTTGTTTTGGGGTACGATTTCGGGTCCACGTAGATACGTAGGCCTTAAGGGGGCACAAGATTGCACACCCAAGAGTGAGCCCTTGATGAGCTTGGATAGTTAAGCTCTTCGGGCCGTGGAGTATGGTCACAAAGCCATAATACTGGGATACAAACAAAGTGGTCTCCCAATGAATGGATGAGGACAAGTCATGGATACGTATATAAGTTATGATAACTATTTTCATCTGTATGAGACATATTTTGGTCTAAATGAAATGCAAAGTATTGTGGTTATGCTATAAATAGACAATATCATACCAGTATAAAGATCTAGATTTTAGTTGTTCTTTTTATCGATTGGTATTAAAGCATGCAAGCATATAATTCCCCAATGTACGACAGAGAAGGGAGTCTAGTCTCAATATGAGTGAGTGACAAAGTATTCTCAGTAGAAGAGAAGTTTAGTCTCAATATGAGTTAAAGTAATTAACTAGTGGTGTATTTTAGGGAGAAGAAAAGTTAGTTTGATAAGTATGTAGTCAAGGACTCTCAAGAGAAGAATAATTTGTCTAGATATCTGGGTAGATGAAATGACTATTTTAGGGGAGACCGAGTTTTTAATTTGTTCAAATCAGGCGTTGAATATAGAAGACGATCCGACAAAGAGATTTAATGGAGCTTTATTTCAATGAGAGGATTGTTGAGATCATACAAGAAAAGTTTCTCACGTTAATTAGATGAGAGAAAGATCATGTGTATATAAATAATGACAAACATTTTCATTAGCCTGAAGTATTTTGGATAAACAAAAACAAAGTCACAAAATGGACAATATCAGACAAATAAGAAGATAGTAGAAAGTTGTCGCCTTTATCGTCCTAAAGCGAAGATGAGCACAATGCATGTAAAAAAAAAAAAATCAATGACAAACCTATGGGACGAATAATACATCTTTGAGACATATTATACTACCTAGCTCAACTTCACATTACTTCTAACATGTTACAAATCTCCATATTGACATAAAATATTGCCCACTTTGATCCTGATATAATTCGTTGTCCAATTTGAGCACAATTTCTCAT
This sequence comes from Cyclanthera cordifolia, assembly GCA_037832605.1. Lineage (NCBI taxonomy): Eukaryota > Viridiplantae > Streptophyta > Magnoliopsida > Cucurbitales > Cucurbitaceae > Cyclanthera > Cyclanthera cordifolia. The sequence goes on from JBBMEG010000021.1 coordinate 3,509,885, forward strand.
AATTTTATATTTAGTTTCAATCAAAAGACCTCATACTAATGAAACTTATCGTATTGGACACACAGTAATATCACATTGGTGTAAGCTTCACTTTTACACGTCACATTGAGGTGGTCACCTCGCGTGTATATGTGACATCAATTCTTGCATATCATTAAGAGTGATTCGACATAGTAGTTGTTATGTGTATGATCACAAAATACATACATATATATACACACACATTAGTTTTTGAGGTATGTGGCTAAAGTATTAATGTCGAGGGATATAAATAAATTAGTCTCATAAATAGAATATTTATGTATATAAAGTATTTTGAATGAAACAGAATATAAAGTCACGAAAATTTATACTCTAAATGAACAATTTCAATATAAAGGTAGGGATTTGAAGTTAAAAGTTGTGTCTTCAAAATGAGTGTAGGCATCTTCATTAGTATATGAAGTATTTTTATTGAGAACCAAATACCGAGCGTTCAGAATTAAACCTCTAACGTTGATATTGAACTGGATTAACACCAAACAATTAAATTATTGCGCCACCGATCGTTTCGATACTTTTTTCAGTTTAGCTTTTTGTAACTTTGAGATGTTTGAATTGATTATTTGAAAGTAATATTTACCAAATATTCCTAAAAAAATATATCTAAATAAACTTTTAACTGCAATCATTATTTTTAAATATTTAAAATAAATTTTCATTCCAAATACTGATTTTAAATATTTTTAATAATCATCTTTTTAAATATTTAAAATAAATTTTCATTTTAAATATTAATTATAAATGGTCTTAATATCTCAATAATTGAATTTCCCTTTCGCAATAATCTATATTACCTGACCAAAACTCTCTTCCATGCGGGCCTAATTAACAATATTGTTCTTGATGGAATTATAATTAATTTTTATTTAATTAGATAATGAATTTATTAAAGGTTCATTATTTTGATAACTATTCACTATCCACTCTCTTTATGACTACCCACTTTTTGATTTCTTTAATTTTAAGCTTATTCTTTAAATGGTAAAGATAATATTCACCGTATTACTTAGAGAATATTTATATTTTCTTTTTAAAAA
>JBBMEG010000021.1:3544268-3599304 GCA_037832605.1 Cyclanthera cordifolia
ATTTGATGACAAATACTCCACCAACACACACTTTGAAAGAAGAAGGTAAAAAAAAAGATTATTGAAAAGGGAAGAGAGATTACCCGAGAAAAGAAGGTATAGAGGAAAAGAGCTTTGATGGAAAAAAGAACAGCTCTAATAGGCGTAAAAACCCTATGCTTAAACCATCTCCTCAAAGCTTCCTCTCTCTTCTCCAATTCCATTTCTGAGAATTTGCACACATAAGGCCATTTCTCCCTCATGCATAGCCTTCCACAAAGCAACAATGTTCCTATCCTCGTTGCCAGAGCCCACAGCACAACCCTAGCCAATATCACCATTTCAATCAATCCTCTCTTCCTCGCCGTTTCTGCAATCTAAATTCAATTTTTCAATTCATCAATTCAAATTCAAACACAACAACTTCGATTCGTCAAATCGACTCTACTCACCTCGTCCGGAATCGGAAATCGCGCTCCGGACGCCGCGTAAAATGCCTCCACGCCCGTGGCCTCGGGAGCATCGCCGATTTCGTCTCGCGAATCGTACGGCAGAGGAGGAAATATGGCATCGCAGACGGCAGAAAGTGACTCCATCTCCGCCGCGGAGAAGCCGTGGCTGAACTTGTCGCTTCTTGTTCCTCTTAACAGAGGATGGCATTCCGATCTCCTCATCGTCGCCCCTCGCTCTGCAACTTAACTCTGAATGCCTCAGTTTTTAACTCTCAGAGCCTTTCTCTATATACTGACCCTTTTGAAGTTCAAGGGCAGTTTGGTAATTTAGATGTTAATTTATGTTTTTTTTTTAACTATTTCATTGGATATGTTTGGTTATTATTTCAAAGTACTAGAAAAATACATGAAATGAGATTTTTCAAAAATAGTAATTGAATAATGATGAATGATTAATGACCAAATACAAATAAATAATTTTTCAAAAATAGTAATTTACTTTTTTTCTTTTTTTTTTTTTTTTTTGCCAAAAAACAAATGTAAGGAAAGTGTGTAAGAAACTGAAACTTTATAAAAATAAATATATAGGTTAAAATTCAAAATATTTCAATTAGATAAAAAAATTTTGGTGCGGTGGAAATTACTGAGTAGAGTAAGGGAGAGATCTTCTCATTATTTGGCCGATCAATTTTTATTAGTCATTAATTTATTCTAATTTTTTGATTTATCTATTTTTTCCTTTCTTTTTCTTTTCCACCAAAGTTAAACAAACTCTTACTGGTAAACTACATAAATCTTTCTACATAAAGACTTTTTTTGTCCATGATTTTTTTCTTTGATTTAAAATTGTATAATATTTTAATATTTTTATTTTAAAGAAAATGGTATAAATTAAAGATATATAACCTAATGTTTAGATTAATTTTAAATTTTATATAATGATAAATTAATTATTGTATTTTGATGTGGGTTTAAATTTTTTAAAAAAAAATTATATAAATAAATTAAAAAACTGAGCATTATTAAAATGGGAACAATAAAAGTGTTCAATTTTGAAACAAACCGAAACTAAACTCCAAATTAAAAGATCGAAAGTGAACAATATTAAAATACTAGACGTAAAATAATTGATTTTAAAACATAGAAACCAAACTAAAATTGAACGTTAGACTAAAAATGTAATTTTCCAAATAAAAAAAATTAAAATCAACAAAATAAGAAGGTAGTAGTGTATATAAGATAATGAAGAAACTAATTCCACCATTAATAATTGCCAACAAACTTTGTGAGTTTTTTGGATGTTTTAAAATTGATTTTGGTCCATGGATGTCAGACATTTTTTCAATTCTTGAACAGTAAGCTATTGTATCATAATTAATAAGCTTGCAATTAGTTCTACCGTAAATTATATGTCACCAATCAATTAATTAGTTAGAGATAGAGATGTTTGTGATGAGTATTTAATTAATATTTCTTTCAAAAAAAAAAAAAAAACATTCAAAATAATTTTTTATCTCAATCATTTGTTTTAAACATTTAAAACAAACTTTCATTTTAAATGTTTTTAAAAATTATATCCTAATAAGTTTTTGGAGGTAATCATTATTTATAAATACTCAAAATAAATTAAATTAATTTTAAATATTTTTAAAAACTGGATTGAAAGAAGTTTTTAGACTTCAATCATTATTTATAAATACTCAAAATAAATGGTCATTTTTAAATACTAATTTTAAATACTCTTAAAATTTAAATACAAACGTCCCTTAATATTGGAGAGATAAAAAAAAAAGAAAAGTTTGAGAGTTATGTAACCATTAAAATTATTTTTATTATATTTAAAATCATTCTTGAACCTGATTTATTCAATCAACTAAATTAATTTTTATGGTGAGAAAATTATTAAATTGATTTATAATAATGTAAAATTTAAACTATTTCAAAATCACTTAAATATTTTCATTGTAACTAATGAGATATTCTAATTAGTAATTAATTTGTAGAGTTGTTTTGGGAATATACTCTCATTTTATTTATGTGTTTATTTTGTGTAAACTATGAGCTTGAAAGTTTTATTATTAATTTGAAAGAACTTAATTTGATATGATAATGTAACCATTTATTTTTTAGCCGTTTAGTATGTCTATCTATCCAATAATCACTTCAACCAACCTATTTGTACCTCGTCCATAGCTTCATTAAAACATTGAATACAAAATAATAAAGAAAGAAGTCAAGTTCATGAACCAAAATTAAATAAATTATTTGTACTAAAAAATAAAATAAGAATAGTAATAAGATTTAAACGAATTACAAAAAAAAAAAAAAAAAACAATAATAATATATTTTTTTTAAATTAAGTGGAATTAATGAAAACAACGAAAATTTAATTACTATGTAAAATATTTTTCAAAAGTTAGTAAAATTAAGCCTTCGTATTAATACATAATTTTCATGATTTTGATATTTATATCTTATAAGTGTTTTAAAAATTAAACCAAAATAAAAAATTAAAAAACAAAGACTTACAAATACTTATTTTGGTTATAATTCACATGCTCACTTGAGAGAAGATGAAAAATATGTAGAAAATGTAAGCTTAAATTTCAAAAATCAAAAATGAAAATCAAATGGTTATCAAACGTGTAACTAGATTTTGCTATCTATACTTTTAAAGTTTAAATAAGGCATCATTCTACCAAAAGAATTAGTGGTGCAATGATTTCATTGTTTGGTATAAATCCAATTCAACACCAGCATCACAAGTTTGGCTCTCGAATTATTTGAGAGCAGTGGTGCTTTCTATGTAGAGCTTGTGGCCCCTCTTTCCCTAATTTGTACTAAAAAAAAGAAAAATAATAATAATAATAAGGCATCATTGTCATTTGTTTTTAAACAAAACTAAGAGTAGGATTTGTTAACTTATCTAATGAATTGTTAGATGTTAAATTATTTCAAAACTTTAATTTTAATTATTTATTTAATATACATGAGTTAAAAATGAATTAGTTCTTATGGTTGAAATGTAACCAAAATCAAAATTATTTTCTAAACTTGAAAGTTTAACTAAATAAACTTAGAAAACTTTTATATCCTTCTGTTTAAATAACAATGCACACGTACACACATAATCAAAATGTTGTTGGCTAATACAAATCATTCAAACCAATAAACTACCTTGAACACTTGACTATTTGTATTTGATGCCATGAATGAAGAAGCCTCTGCATTATGGCCAGCAGCATAAACTAATCCACCTACGACAATTGTTTCCACAATGCAGGGCGATCCCTCGATATGAGCAGTGCACGAGACGATGAATAATCGAAAGAAGGCGAATACAAATCATCTGGACCAACAACTTCCCTAACTAATTGGGTGCCTCCTTCAGGATCGACAGATTGCGCGGCTTCTTCATTCAAGGCATCAAATACAAACAGCCCCAATCCACAGACAGCCATGACATGATTTGAATTCCCCCAAACTTGAGTTACTGCTGTATGATGGATGTGAGCATTGCTTTCTGGCAATGCATAAGTGCAGAAGAGGCCTTGTTTTCGAATTGAGAATTGCTGTACCACTGAAGAAGTCTGCTTCTTCCCTCCTGGCCTTACACTAGAGCAACCAACGTACACGGAATCTCCTCGAGAGAATATCGAATGCGCGCCAAGACTCGCTTTTGGCAGTTTTAAGCCAATCCCTGATGGGATGCGGAAGTCTAGAATATTTATAGAATCTGTTGTGCAGAATACACCATCGTTTCCTTCTGCTTCTGCTGAGCTTATTCTGCATATACCAAACAAAAACTTCTGAGAATCAACGGAGATAAGTTAAAGATAAATGAGATATAAAATAATGGTATTCAAAAGTTAGAATTTAGTCACCTATGATGAACTAAAATTTAGCCTTTATGGTATGAAACCTAAAAACTAATCATCGTGGGTCGTATTCATTGACAAATTAAATAGGTGAAAGTTAATGAAGTGAGTTAGTGAGAGATTGACAAAAAATAACTAATTTATACGTAAACAGTTGCATATACGTATTTAATTTGAAACAAATATAGACTATTGTTTAGATTTTATCAAACGACAGAGATTAAATTATGATTTAATAAATTTTATCAAACCATGGAGACTAAATTCTAGTTTATAAAAACATTGAACTGAAAGTGCAACTTTCTCCAAACAATTAAGACTAAATTCTAACTTTGTACTACATTCTAACTTTCTTCCAAGCAAACCAAATTTACAATTTCTCTAAAATAAAAACATTTCAGAAGGAAAACTAGTTACGGATAAACCTAGATAAGGTTAGTTTATGGGCAGTTTTGCTGGATCAAGTTCAATATGGCAAAGGCTTCAGTTTTGAAAGGTAATAGAACGTGTAAAAAATGTCATCAATCAAAAAAAAGCAACTTCAAAAGAAGAACCCTTTTCCAAGAAACTAAATGAGCAGTAAAAATAAAAATGAAGGATGGCAGCACCTTTGTCGAACTCCTCCCCCTAATTCAGCATCTGTGTTGTTTACGTGAAGAGCAGAAATTTTGCAACCTGGTGAGTAAACAGAGAGCAATGCCTGAGCACTTGTAGAGGAAACATCCCATAGAGATATTGCTTCTGTTTCTGCTACAACTACTTTCCCTCTGTTTCTCCACTGCAATGGACTAGAATAATCCATTGCTGCCACAGACTTCTGCACTTCCCAATTCATAATTTCATCGCTATCACGGACATCAAAAACTTTTACAGTCTTTTGACAAGTAGCAGTTGAAATAATCAGAGGTCCGCATGGCTTATACCACCACTGTTCCGTTTCTGGTACCATCATATAACTGGGAGCATATCTCTTTTGAACAATATTATGAGGTAAGGGAGCAAGTGCTGTTCTAGAAGAAGCCATTGCACCCTCAATCTGGAAAGCTTGAACATTTTTGCTGTAAAAATCCCAAGAGCAAAAACCTGCATCCATCGTATTCCCGGCTGACGCTGCCACCACATATCTTCCTGAGCAACCATCAGATCCAGGAGCACGTATAATCCAACAGTCTCTCCAGATATTGGGTGAGAATCCTGCTGGTGGCTTGTATACAGATTTCTCCTAAACAAATGAATACAAAGGTAAAGAATAATTTTTTTTGGCAAATATCAAGCTGTTTGTAGTACTGAAGATCCTCAGTAAACTATTTCAGATCAATATTTGAACTATTGATCCATGGGATTAGTAGAGTCGTATCATGCATGTGAATAAGCCTGTTTTTTCAAGATTATTGCAAGTGGTTATTGATAAGATTAATAAGGGTGATCATGCTCCATGAGCGTCAGTACAGTTAAAAACGAGCAAGCCTTCATTAGAGGCTAAAGTCATACCTCTGAGTTAGTAATGTCGTAAAATGAGCACGAACCATCGTTGTGAGCAAGCAGAACAGCTTCTCCCTCCGACACAAACCATCCACCTGTTGAGGTTTTAATCCCTATTTCATTCATCTTGTATACTCCACTATCATCTGTCTCCTCGCCAATAAGGCCTCCCTGTTTATTCTCTTGATCATCAAAATCAACCAGAATTTCATCACTTGTGAGAATGACATCGGCTTCTTGCTTTCCCTTGAATTGGGTTGAGGACTCTGACAATCCCGCAGAAGTATTTTCATCCATTTCTTGAACTTCACAAAACTCCATTCCTACTCGTTCGCTACTCGCGATGACTTTTTTTTTCTCCTTGTTCAGGGAAGCCAAAAACTCCAGAGCAATTGAGTTCTCGTCAATTGACATATCTTCTACCTTGATGACATGACTAGGTCCAGTTGAATGAATTTCACTGCTCTGGGAGCAATCCGACTTCAGTTTCATTGACGTCCGATTCCTAAGCAATTTATGATGGGGAAATAGTCGCTCCTCCAATTCCTTGGCGTCTTTACCTTTAACCGAAATATTAATATTTGCTACCTTAGTTTCATCCTTCGAAACCAGTTTCATATCTTTCTCATTTATACTCGTCAATCCCATTTTAACACCAGAACCATCTTCACCATGTCTCATTTCTTTCTCAATCCCAGAAATCTTCTCCTGAATATCTGAAAGTATCAGCTTAGATGAAGACGTATTATTCAAATCCAACATTTCCTTAGTCTTCTTGATATCCGATGCAATCCTCTTTACCTTACCCTCCAGAAAAGCAAGCTTCTCATGGAGCTTGCTTGGATACTTGTTACTCATACAACTTGAAGTCTCCCCTCCTCCAATTCTTACAACCTCTTCAACAGTCTCCAAATTCTTCTGCTCATATTTCAAACTGGAGTTAGAGTTAACACCAGGACAATCTGTGCTGCTGGACTCAGGAACAAGAACAAGACAGGGCGTCTCCTTTTCTTCAGACAGAATTGAGCTTTTACCATTTACATTTCTAATTAAAGCTTCGTTAATACATTCTCCGTTATGGCTTCCCAAAACTTTAAGCCCCAAAGGTTTAGTCTCAATTTTCTCCTCATCAGCCGGTTGCTTAGCTTCAAAAGCCCGATTCTTCCCATCCACACTCGCTCGAAGCTTTACATTTTCCTTTGATACATTATAAACCCTGAACCCAGTTAGTCCTCTACCCACCTCCACATCCAGATCTTTAACTTCTACCTTTTGTTTATCACTCACAGAACCTCTTCCCCAACCCGAATCTGCTCGTTCACTATCCCGTACAGAACCTCTCCCCCGATCAATCGAAACCCTACGCTCCCTACGGGGATCAACAGAAGTTCTAATAAATTCAGAAGGACTAGAACTCCTACCTCTCGGAACCGAAGATGTAGACCGCCAAGTACGAGTTTGAACATCGCTGACAGCGATCGCCGGAGCCTTGTTTACTGGCGGCACGGCACGGATCGAGGGCTTTTGGGCCATCGTCGGGAGCTTAGACGTGAACCTCGGGTTTTCCTTCCCCACTGACGACGATCTGGAGGATGAATCGGAACTAATCTTTCGAATGGAACTCGAGACGGGAGTTAGGGGTTTGGATCCGCCGCTACGATCTCGGAGGCGGCGAGCCGATGAGGCCGACATCGGTGGCGTGGAGGCCGGTGATGAATGGATTGAAAGGAAAAGGATGGATAAATTAACGGTCGATGTTGGAATTGAGAGAGTGGTAAGGGGATTTGATTTTCAGTGATGAATACGAATTTAGGGATTGTAAGAAGAGGGAATCGATTTTGCATTTTGGGCGGGAAAATTGCTAATTTTGAGCTTTTGAATTTTGATTTTTGTTTTTGTTTTTTTCAGAAGCGACCGCATATATTTTATAATAAAGTAATGCTAATAATTGGGAACATATTTTCTAATGCGATTGATACAAACAATATCTCATGAATACAAATCTGATAAGAGAAATATTGATTTTTTTTTTTTTTAATTTTAGCATAGATTAGGGAGGCATGATCATCCCGTGATCGTGATATTTAACTGAGTTACCTCCAAACAATGAAATCAACACGTCTTACGATGATTGAGTTATTGTTTTATTGGCTAGACAATGAGAATAAAACACTATTATAATTTATTTAAAACGTTGGTAGAATCGGTTGTGTTGCTGAAATTTTGATTGTTCTATTCAAATTATAGGTTTTAATGAATTATAAATTAGATGTATTTGCTTTTGGGGTTATGAATTATAAATTTTGATTGTTCTATTCAAATTATAGGTAGATTCTGTTATGTTCGGACTCTTTTTAAGGTTTTTGGATAGTTGAGTGACTAATATTGAACTTTTGATAGTCTAGATACCAAAATAGAATAATCATTAAAGTTTAAGGACCAATATAATATTTTAACCTAAAATTATAATATTATTGAATCAATTTCAATTAATATTGACTTAAATTGTTTATACAGACAAATTTTAAATTGTTTATAGAGTACCGAGATTAAAATTGGACTCTTGAAATTTCATAGACTAAAATGGAATAAATCTTAAAATTCAGGAGTAAAATTCGACTTTTAAAAATTATATCAAAATGAAACAAATATCATAATTCAAAGGACGAAAATGATATTTTACCGAAAAAGATAATTGTATTACTTGAAGATGCAACAAAAGTTGACAGTGCAACAATAAGCTAGCTTGATCTAAGTGCTGATATTGTCACTCACTACATAATGCTTCTGTCAATATCAGTGATTTATGATGAACATACATACCACTGCATTGAAAAGGGGTGCTCAATAAGTTGAAGAATTTCAAAATTCAGATTACACTTTGGAAATAAAATTATAACTGATAACTCAAGCTAAGAAAGAATGTATCATTATCTCCAAGGTAACAAAATTTTGTTCTTATACTGACAAGGAGAACTCATTTGTTCATGCCTTCTCTTCCTCAACTGCTTCCAAAACTGGGAGAGGTATGTCTGTTAAAGAGTCATTCCCTCTTGATCTACATGATCTTGTTGATTCGCACCCGTCGGATGACCCCTTAGATTTCCTCCGGTGCGAATGTTTCGGGATAGGATTTTCCGAGCTTGATTCGGTCCCTATATTCGAACTTCGACGGCGTCGTGAGTTTCGAGAACTACCTTCCTGTGCAGCAGAGTCAGATGAAGGGCATGATGAGCGTTGTCGCCTAGAGCCTTTCTCGGAGTTCCGCCGAGCAGAAGAAGAGTCTAAGGACGAGGAAGATTCTGATGAAGTTTGGCGCTTTGACTTTGTAGCTCGCTTTTGCTCTCCAGACCCTACAAAAATATGACTTTTATTACAAAGAAACGCCAGCATTCTAAATTACATTTCATTTGGTTATCAAGCATCCAAATTCATGATTTGAATGTGTTATTTCAAGAACAAGGTAAAATGGTCAATTATTATATATGTTAGTGTAAGACTCCTAATTCTAGTGAATATTCTAGAAGGGGCAAGCTGAGGAGTTCCTTGGAATAGTTGGTTAGAGGGTGAGTGGTGAAGGATCCTTGTGGGTATAAATAATAAATGGTTGAATTGTGAAGAGTAGTGAAGGAGGTCTTATTTTGGTGGCTAAGTCATAGAACTTGGAGGAGAGATTCCGGTGCTCTCGAATTCACCGGTTAGCGTGTCGTCTCCCTTTATATTTCGTATTGTTATTTCCATTCTAGTTCATAACAATGTTAGCTTTGGATTATGAATTTTCTAGGAAGTTTGTTGAAGTTTTACCGTATTTTCCTTCTGTATTCTGTTTGACATTCTTTTGTAAATTCTCGGTAAGAAATTGGTATCGGATACCTTACACTTTGCCACCAATGATTCCCATAAAATATAGCATCTATATAATGCTCAGTCCACATTATGTGTCACAAAAGAAAGGAAACGTATAAAGAAAGAGAGGCAGAGAGATTCATCATGTTAATCTCTTGAATGGAACGAAACGACATCATTTTTTGGGAGAATCCAAAAAAAAGTTAAGAAAATCTTATCAAAGAAAGAGAGACGGAGAGATTCATCAGGTTAACTTCTTGAATGAAACGAAACGACATCATTTTTTTGGAAAATCCTAGAAAAAAGGAAATCTTATCGAAGAATGAGAGACAAAGAAATTCATCAGATTAACCTCTTAAAAGGATTGAAACGACATCATTTCTTCGAAGAATCCTAGAAAAGAAGGAATCTTATCAAAGAAAGAGAGGCAAATTGATTTATCATGTTAACTTCTTGAATAGATCAAAACGACATTATTTTTCCGGAGAATCCTAGAAAAGAAGAAAGTATTATATGATCATCAATTTTCTAGCTATGACATGAGCTCATTGTATTACTCCTTTCAAGGATTATAGTTTTGTTACTCTTCAATCCCATCGAGAAACTTTATGTATTTTATTGTTTGATTCAAATTGGATAGGCCAATTTTGAATAGTCTATTTCCATTGAAACGATGAATCTTTTTAATTAAAGTAACCTAGGAAGTCATAAGTAATACATGGGCTATTTTAAAATTTTAGTTCTACACTAACAACATCACAACATGAAACACAAGTTCCATTTGGACAAGGAGAGTTATGTAAATGTTGAATCATTTATCAATGCACCTGACTGAACTTTTAGTTTATATTTTTCGTAGGTTCGATTATTCATCCAAAAGGAGAGTCAAAACAAGATAGCATCAAAAAATAAACATGCAAGCGCTTCTAAGAGTGAAAATTGTCCCCACATACCAACATGAAGTCATTCAACATATTTCGTTCTCGCTCATAGCTTTCTTAAGAAACTTCTCTGATGTCACATAACCAAAAATTGTTCTAACTTAAAGGACGTTTTACTTTAAAATTCTTACAATTGAACTATTGAAAAGGAAGTGCTCCTTATTAGTATAGGTAACAATTCTTTTAAGCATTTCTAGGATTCCTCTCATTTGGATGTGGTCACGGTTCATTTATGTATCCTCCTAACCGAGGCATTATAGTGAACGAACGGGAATTTTCAGATATCGATAGAAGAAGAAACATACCTTGCGTGGAGACATTGGCAGAAGAAAGATCAAGTTCTCTTATAGAACTAACCAAATCGCTTGAAGTTTGTGTTTGTGGAGTAGATGTGAACTCGTTCATCTGTGCAATTTCCCAACAACCACAAAATCCAAAATCAACGTTCACAGAACTTCAAAAGCAGAACATAAAGAATCAGAAAAAAAGGTGAGAATTCAGCCTTAGATTATTCTTACCCAGCTAGGATTATTTTGGTTACCAGCTGCAGATGGACCATCCAATCCAATATGAGCAACATGCTTAACATCAGTAGGAAGCCCAATCTGCATTTCCGGTTCTTTTTCATCTGCAAAAAATCCCCTCAGACCAATCAATCAATCAAAATTTTCCCATCTCAAAACTTCTCAAACGAAACGAAAACCCGAAAATCGAAAACATACCGAAAATCTGTGAAAAGTATCTTAGTCCTTTAAAGAGGCCCTTTACAGAGGTACCCATACTTCCAATTAGCTACAAACAGAATGTGAAACTTATCTACTCAATCTTGAGAGAATGAAAAGAAAAATCCAATCACAAAAATGGATAACCCTAAACCCTGCGATTTCAAATTCAAATGTAGAGAAAAGCAAACAAGCAAAAATTACTCATCGATTACAAAGGGGCTACCAATTAAATAGAGAAATCAGTGAAATTACCTTCCCCGGAAGATTCTGAAAGCTGCAAGTGAGTGCAAATGGGGGAAATCGGCAGGTTTTGATCGACGGTGGCCGGAGAGGAAATGAAGGCGGGAATCGGAGCCGGTGCCGGAGACCAGTCAATCAAAACCCGGTTGGTTGAGAGAAGAATGGATTAAGGAAGGTATTTACAGAAATGGAAGAATAGAAATTCGAATGGAGAAGGAAGATTGATGAGCTAATCTTAGTGCAGGTTTTCGATGCTTGTTTTGTGAAAGCGCGGGAACAGCGGTTGAGGAGGGGACTGTACGGCCACCCAGTTCGCTATATTTTCTCTTTTCATTTTTAATCACATCTTTTTTTTTTCTTTTTTTTTTTTTTTTTTAATTAAAGATGAGCGTTTTTTAATATTAGTTTTTAAGGCTAGTGGTCTCTTTAGGAAAAAAAACAGATTAAACTTTCTGATCCAGACAATTCTATGGAGAGAGCTATTTTAAATAGTGACATGTTATTTTATAAAAACAATATGCAAACTTTTGTTTCACTAATATACTTAGTTTCGTTTCTCCAAAAAAATTAAAATAAAATAAAATAAAATAAATTGTTCTGTTTTTTGAACGAACTTGTTGAATCATTGGTACTATTGTTGAGGATGTGGAAGTACTTATTACACAATTCACATCATTTATTACTAAATAAAATCATCATTTTTTTATATATTTTTAATGCTTTTTTATACACACATTTGGTGCATTTTTGTTATAATTTTCTTTCTTCTTTTTTTTTTTCTTTTTTTTATATACACATTTTTGTTCTATGCCAGTTGGGTTTAGTTTTACTCTTGTTTTATAATTTTTTTACTGTGTTTTTGAAATCGTGGATATTTGATAAATTACAAAATCGTGCTTATTTAGTAATAATTCTCTTTTTCTTTTTTTTTACCTATTTTAATGTGAATTTTATGAACTTTAACCAATATCTGGAAAACAAAACACCATGTTGCATGAGTTTGTAATGTTTAGATGATAGAAAACCAAATCTTTATCAAGTTCACAGTTTTTTTTCCTCACATTAAAGATTGATTCGGTTGTCCTGGATGGATGCCATCTTCGTGACATATACAGAATTTTGTTATACTTGAGTTTGGATGGTAAGCATGCTTAACATGAAATAATTATAAATAATCGATCATTATATAGAGGTTCCGTCTAAAAGAAATAAATTTTTATAACATTAACCCAATGAATCAAAAGAATTGGTTGCTTTCATTAGGGCATGTTGATTTAGTTGTAATCAAATTCAATCTCAACGATATGGAATCGATCCAAAAATTTGATATTTAGCTCTCATATTACGTGAGAGCATAGTAAACTATGTTTAGGGCCCCTTCCCTAAAAAAAAAAAAAAAGAAAGAAAAAAAATCAATGAACACAAGTATCTATCCATCAACACAAGTATCTATCCACAAGAGTATAGCCTAGGCCGTCAGAAATTCTTTGACTATTTGAAGCCTGAACTAACTTTTTTGCACTCTAACTATTATCATAAAACATTATTGTTTGATCTATAACATTCGGACGTCAGACATACTACCTCACTTTATAACATTTATATATCAAAGAAATAAATAGAAAAATTATTTTCTAACATTAATTGAACTCATCACCTTTTAGTTACTTAAGATATTTCAAACTCATTATGTCAAGCATAATGAAGCATAGATATATTAAACGTAACTTTCCTGTATATAATAAATGTCAAAAGTACTTAAAGAGGACTTAAGAAATCAGAATTCCCGGACATAAATTTTCTGTTGAACAAGTTGTGTTAGACACGCAACAAATGCACAAACAAAATAGAAACATAAGATTGATTACCAAACCAAAGAACAGAGTGATTATGTCTGAATGTAAGGATGTCAAAGGGATTCTAATAAGCAGGGGCAGATGATGTAACAATATCAATCGAGACAGCCACTTGATTTTCAGCTACGACCAGCAGCCTCTCAAGACGCCTTGAGCTCGTCCATGCCAACACTAGTCTGTGGAAATGAGTATTTCATCAGTCCTCTTAAGACATTTCACAAACCAAATTAAGAGTGCTCAGATATACCTTAACCCTATTGATTTTTCATTGCCAATAACATACAAAATTGAATATGAAAAAGCAAAAGATTGAAAAGACTTGAAGATTCAATCCTAAACTAAATTTAAAATTGCTGAACACTCAGAAATTTCAGGTAATAAAAAAGCACAGCCACCTTAAAACTTATTAGGTTAGGTAGTTTGAAATATCATCGCAAAACCAATTGATGATGGAATAACCATCCACTATATTATAAGTTATAAGACTTCCTCACTTTTTTAATATAGAAATCTAATTTGATTTTTATTGAACTGAATCTCTCATTTGGGTTTAATAATTAACAATCAAAACTAATTAACAATCAAAGGAGTAGCCCACTTTTTAAAAAGTGGTTCCTCATTTTCAACTAGTAGTATCAAGATTGAAAGTTTAAGTCAGCTGATCAGATTTTTGGGAAATCTTACCAGAAACGAGTGATTCTCTTGGAGGAGAGGTGAAAACTTTGTACAGAATTCCTCTATGTCAGCTTCTACGTTGCCATTGCCAGATATAACTTCCATAAACTTCTTACGATCCGGAGCAAGCTTCATGGCAACCTACAATGCCAGTATCTGATTAGAATCCACATATTGTTTCTCATAACGCAAAATTAAAGAATTGAGCTCAACAACATGAAAGAGCATTCAGTTAATTCAATTATTCAAACATTATAAATGTGTTTGAAGCAGTAGAAGGTTTAATAAAATTTGCTATAATTTTGTAGCTCGTTCTTTTGCGACATGGTTTCCATGAAGTGACGTGAACTTTCCAATCTTGAAATGTGAACTCATATGTTACATCTTGGTCATTAGAGATAAAAGAGTCAGACTCGATAGATGCTGGCAACACGAGTTATTCCAAAAACAGAAATGGGAGGAATATGCTTATGGGGATCCATACAATCCTAAGGTGAAGAAAAATGAAGAAAGCGAGGAGAGAAAGAAAACTGCAGCCAACTAACCAATTGGACCAAAAAACACATCTTACACCAGGAATTTACAAATTAAATTAACAAGAAGGCATCAGAGGATTACAGTGAAACTTGAACTAGCCAGCCAGCCATGCCACTTTTTCAAGGTCTTGCCGTAGGCTTCTGTACAGGCACGACTCATTGTCCAGTCCTGATGCTCCAGTAAGTTGCGGAAAAGTTCTACCAAGAAATCCATTGCTCTGAAGAGAATCACAATAGTCTGTTAATCAAATAGATCCAATATTATTTTCAGGTTTATCCTAGATTATTATACTTCTGGGTTCAGTTAAAAATAAAGATTAACACAAAAGCAGTTCGGTTTGGTCATTCACACTCCAGATGCAAGTAAACAATAAATTATTTTGCATAATTTGGATAATCCTCTTAAAGTATCTCATGGAAGATGGGGGAGGCTTCCATCACCAGCTAGATTTTAGTCCTGTGCCCTTTAGTAACATACATAGTTAAGCTTTTACACATGTTCAAAAGCCTCCTTGATAACATTCAACGTGTAGATCTCCAGTTTTGTCAGAGTCAAACGGAAACAACATATTCACTACAAACATTTTCTTACCTTGTCAACCAAAGAAGACCATTTGTGCAACTGGATGATCCTTTTGCAGTTCCAATTTCAATCTCAGGTTTCACCAAGTCAAACAGGTAGTTGAATCCAGATGGGTTGGAAGAATACTTGGACTCCAATCTCTACAGGTAAAAACCATAGGATGAAAAAACATAACCTCTACATAATCATTGGACTAGAACAAAAACATAAGCATGATATGGTAAAAATTAGAGAACCGGAAAGGCATGCATTTGTCTCCCTTTCAGAAGTACAGAAATAGAAAACACTTGCAGCTATACATCACAAATGCATAAAAACACCTGTAAGTACACACGAGAATGATGTATATGTACAATCTTTTCAGATAAAATTCATATTTCCTTTCATTATATTTCCAGCTATGTTTATCATATACTCTAATTTTAATTGACAAATCCAAAACAATTGAGAAAATTAGCTAGTCCTATGGCCAGTGAGAGTGATTAGCGGCCTACAAAATAAAACAAGGCAGACATCTATAATTAAGTAAACAAATACAAATAAGGTTCAATGTTTCCTCTTAAGTACGACAACAGACTGCCATAAACTGGCCTTATAGACAGCAATATTATATTTTACAGACTTACTTCAAACCACTGAATGAATGGGAAAAGATCATGACATTTGCATCTTACCGTGATGTTGCCCCCAATGTCGGTTTTAACAAGTGCCATAGCAGCTCCAAACTTATCTGCATTATAAATAATTGAGACATTAATTTTAAGATGTCAATTCGTAAAGCTGATCAGTTTGAGGTAACCTTAGTATGAGATGTCAACAAATTATAAATGTCGAGTTATAATAGGAATTCTATTTCCATAAGAAAACAAGTGAGCAGAAGCCTTAAAAGACAGATCTAGTTCTCTAGTCCACCAACAAAGAAACATCAGCCTACTAACTTCAAGTAGGCAGATGACAAAGTCCACAGTTAACTTCTTGATAAAATTGTCTTTCCTCGAAAAGAAATAATATGCAGTCAAAAGGCAGAAAACTAGAAAGAAGTTAAAAAAGGCAAAAAGCATCAAGAGGCACTGTACCTATAACAGGCAAAATATGTTTGCAGACTTCCAGGAAAGGCTTGGTCAAAATTTCCCCTGCATCAGATTTGACATTCTGCATTCCTTCCAAGGCAGGTGCGAAAACAGTGCCCTCCATTTGTAGGCTTTGCTGCATCCAAACATGTTCATGAATCTCTCAAAGAGATCACACACTTAGAAAATTTTAATTTCCGTCGGATTACTTCACAATCACCAGTTGAGCAGAAAAAATGCTCTTCTCAACGAGACATAAAGCAATATGGAACTCAACATAACAGCAATGTCTAAAACAATATCGATTACAATTTTAAAAAATAACTGCAGTTGAAGAGCATCGATACGAACAACTGGAATTAGACAGAAAGTCTTTCTACACATAACCTTATATCGGAAATGAAAATGAACGGAATCGCAGAACAGAAATGAGATCAATAGACTAATCGGTCAGATCACAACATACAGCCAAAAACAAACAAGTGCAACGAAGAACTCCGGCAAACGAACTACAGAAACGTATGCTTACCGCGAGAAGGGATCCCAAGGAGATGTGATCTGAGCGGTTTGAGAGCTCTGATCGAGGCAACGACGGACAAATTGAAAAAAAAAATGAGGATAGATGTGGTATTCGAGTAGTAACCGAAGTTCTGAGAATCTCTCTTCTGTTTTGGGGGTGGCGTCAATGACGCGAGGCAAGAATCTCAGCGCTTTTATTATTCGTCCCACACAAAAACACGTAGTGCGCGTTTGGATAGGAGATTAAAGGAAGGTTGGGTTTGATAGGGAAAAGCTTGTTTGGGGGTGCAGGTTTAGGAAGGAGAGGTGAAAAACTATGACCCTTTTTCTTTTTTCTTTTTTTTTTTTTAATTTTTAAACTGCAAGTTTATTTTTCCTTTCACTCATTAAACTGCAAGAATTTAAATATAATCGATATTCTTTACAAGAATCATTCACCTCAATCCTTCTCTCACTGTACTTGGTCTCAGACCTCATCAATATTTATTTTTCACATGCTCGGAGGAGAGATTTCTCTTCGCTATTAGACTTCTAGAGGATATCTCTAATAAAAAAAGGGCCGCATTCAGATTTATCATGGTAAAATTCGATGCTTCAGAAGTCATAATAACTCAAACATTTATGAATTCAATAATATAATGGTTGATATTAAACAGTTAATTGTTCTTTAGACATTGCAAATAAAGTGATTGATGCATTAGCGAAACAATATGATTTAGATTATTTTTGTTGAAATAATTCAATAATCTATGTTAAAGATAGATTATTATAATCTCCACGTTAGAAAATGACTCTACTGATTCAGTTTAGTGATTAGTGATATGTTTCTTTAATAAAAAATATATAAAATTATTGAATATGTGCTACCAAATTAAGAACATATTTGTCTATGGCACAAACATGAAAGAAAGAATAAATGAAATAAATTAAAAATAAACTAGTGATTGATGAGATGACAATCAATACCTTTTGTATTATATTAAAAATAAATTTGTGCAAATTCTCTTTCAATATAGTATTGATAATTATGATTACAAATTTGAATGCGAAATTGTATAGTGATTATAAATTTGCGATCATTTTAGTTGATGGCGTAATAGTTTCACTAGTCGGTAGTTTGAGGGTGAAAATCAATATTTAACTATCAAATCAACCAAACCAAAGTTTGAGAATAAAATTAAAAAAAGTTAAAGATCTTCTTTCTTTGTCTCGCTCCTAATCCTAACTGACGGACGAAAGATGGTAAGCATTCCCATCCCTAGTTTCTTTCTTCCTAACTAAAAATCTACAGCATGTGGTGATATGATTTCGTTCGCAGTTTCCGTCCGTCGAGCTGCGAGCTGTTTCTGAATTGTGTGTGTATTTTTTTTTACTATCGATTCTGTAGCCGTTCAAGAGGTACGTTGAGATCGGAAGAGACGCTCTCGTCAGCTATGGCGAAGACTACGGAAAGCTTGTCGTCATTGTCGATGTTCTTGACTAGAACTGAATATGTTCTTATTACTTTTTCTTGTTATTTTTACCGATGATATCTAGCTTCAGCTTGAACTTGTACAATTCTTTTTGCTATCAGAAAGCCGCGGAAAACTGAAGCGTTCTGTTTCCTCATTCTTTGTTTTGAACGGTGTTGCCATCGATATAGGCTCATTTCTTCTGAATTCGATGGAATAATCAACTTTTTTAGTTTTTTCAGCCTCTTCTGTTTGAAATAGTAATTGTTGAAATAATGAACGTCATTGAACGGCATTCTTATTTTAATTCAGATTCCTTGTAGAGCGCTCTCGTTGTTAACTGTAAATCATTATCGTGGTTAAGTACGCAAAGCGTAATTTATTCGCTATTATCTGAAATCATTATTGGTGGATTCTTTAAATTCATGGTTTTGAAGCACGTTTGATTTGTGATATTTCTAGTAATTCACATTAATCTACAAATGCGAATATATTGATGCTTGCAGTCGCATGCATATTTTTTCGATTCGTCTTTAAATTTGTATATTTTGTTGCCATTTCCTCGTGTGTTGGCTTTAGTTTCTTATTACTTGATTAATTTCTAACTCGATTTTTTTAATGCTGCAACATACAGGCTTTGGTGGATGCTCCTGATATGGTCAGATCTCAAATGAACTTTAAGAGGCTTTCTCTTACTGACATTAAAATTGATATTAAGAGAGTCACCAAAAAGAAGGAACTCATCGAGGCTATTGAAGGCTTCTGGTATGCTTCTTAATTTAATTTTCACTTTCAAATACGCATCTTATCTACCTTTCCTTTTTGTTGATTTAACTTTTTTTGTTCATGTCAGATGTTCAGAAAAAGTGAGAGGATAGCTTTTGGGGGAGAAAAATACTCGTGTAGAAAAGAAGGGCATTACTAAACGATTTAGACAGATTCAAGCTAATGTTGGCTAAGATAAAGGTCAGTGATGATGTGATTCAATCTACAGTTTGTATGTTCTCTTGTTTGTTTTTTACCTTTCTTTTGCCTTAAATCATGAAAGTGTTTTTAAGAAGTTTTATAAATATCTATCGATTCTATTGGGTTCTTGCATACGTATGAACATTATTATTATTTTCTTTTTGCAGAGAGCTGGATTGGTGAGGCAAGAGCTTTCAAAGCTGAAAAGGAGTGAATCTTAGAAAGTGTATTTCTTTAGCTTAAAATTTTGTTATGAACTTTCAAGTTTAAGTTCTCAGTTTTGGATTGTTTTCACTTCTGTTTCTCATTCCCTCAGGAAATCGGGATTGTCTTTTCAGATGTATGGAACTCTGGCATTCAGTGTAGTAAGTTTTTACTTCATTTTTTTAACAAGATGCTCACATTATTCCAATTAAGCATTTATCTGAATCTGCTGAGTGCTGATGTTCTCTGCTTAGTTAAGTCGAGTTTTGATATGGTTTTTATTGTCTACTTGTTTTTCTGTATTTAAGTTTAGCTTTCTTTTTCCTTGATTTCCAATTCATTGATGAAATATTATTTACTGCAGTTATGCTACAAAATACAATGCCACTTATACATCTTACTGTATGACTCGAGCATGGCGTCGTGGCTTGGCCTGCTTCATTTGCTTTAATTCTTACTAGAGGAAACATGTCCCCTACAAAGGCTGCCCTGCTTAGTAACTTATTTATCAAACACTTCTATCTTCATTCTTCACTTTAATTTGAAGCTTTTCTAAATCCTGCCTTCACTGGGTGGGTAGGACTCAACGCCACGATCTTCGAGCAAACTCCACTTAGAAAGTTTGATGGTTTCTCTTCCATCTCATCCTTGGGTGCAAGTAGACAATCATCCTCTTCAATTAGGGGGTAGTCCCAAAGGTGTTCACCTTTGATATTATGGTTGCTGACAAGAGATTTATTCACATTTCCCATTCCTTCCCTAGTATGGCTTTCAAGGGAATCGTAGGAGGATGGCGATTTTCCAAATTTATTTTCCTCATTGAAATCACTCCATGTTGGGCTTGTGTTAGCAGAAGATGAACCAAATGATGAAGATCTAGATGATGGATATGAATAGTTAGGTGAAAACCGGGGTGAGAATGTCGACGACGACGACGACGTAGAAGGTGAAGTACTCCCAAATCCTTGAATTTCTCTTGTTATTTTAAGAGCTTTTAAACGTGATTCTCTAAAAGGCTGGCCTCCTTTCAGATGTTGTAATATCCTTTGTGATATTTTCTGCATAGTTTCACCCCAGTTGAACCTATAGTATTATTAGAAAATCAATTATTGCTCAAGAAAAGCCTGCATTTACTCTGATATATATACACACACACACATGCTAGTTTGAATAAAATGATTTTACCCGTTTTCATCTATATGTTTAAAAGTACCAAGCTCTTCGATGATAAATGAATCTCTTTTGAATTCGTTAGCTAGCTCTTCCGGTCCATGGGTTAATAAGAACTCGAGAAGCACCAGCGACTTATAGGATTGTTTCCACTGCTTCCACTCGATGTTGTGCAAGCTGAAATTTGCAGCCAACTAAATGTGAGATCCGTACATAGTCAACTTATGAACATTTGTTTCTTTGTTTTTAATTTTTAAATTTACACTAAAGAAAAATGGTTTAAACCAATTTACTCATTTTGAAACTGATTATTGTTTATTAGTGAGACATTGTTTTGGTAGTGAATTTTACATACCGATTGTGAAGGACGTCAACAATTCTCCAATAATCCTCTACATCAAAGGATGCCTCAGCTATTGCTGTCATTGTCTTGGCATCAGGAGTAGATGGATATTTGTTTGTTGCTTCCTCTGCCAGCCTTGAGAATAAAGTAAACTCAAAACTCTAATTTCAAATTTATTTTTCTTAGGACTATGTTATGTGTGTTTATTCACCTTGATGATCTTTGCATTTCAAAACAAATCATATAATTTCTATGTGTATGGTTAAGATATTTAATAATAATATTGAAAGATGGATAAACACAGTCGTTTGAATTAATGATTGCAAAGATATTTAGAACGTGTTTAGTCGGGAAGAGAAGGGAATGAAAGGCAAGGGATGTGAGCTAGAGTAAGTGTTTGATGAGAAGAGAAGAGAAAGAAAGATATAATAAATGTTCGATGCAATAGGAAGAGAAGAGAAAGATAAACATATATAGATATATAGATATATATATTTTAAAATAATTAAAGATATTTAATGCTTTCTTTATAGAATAACCATAATTAATTTCTTTTCCCTCATTCATAAATATTATTTTGAAAGTTTATTTCTATAAAGAAATTTAAAATTTAGTACATTTTGATAATTAAAACAAACAAATAATAAAATCAATATTATTAATATATTTTTTTAATATATGAAATTTCAAATGCATATAAAGAGAAAGAAATCAATACATAAATAATTACAGTTAAGGACTGATGCAAAAACATGGTAAATTAGTAGCCTCCAAAGTATAATTTTCAACACTAATATACTACAAGAAAATAGTTATTCGGCGACGACGGAGGGAAAATCTCAAAATACAATTTAAATTGAAATTACAAAGGATCATGATACTTTCCTTTTTGTGAGCATGTTAAAAAAAATAAAAAATATATATATATATATTTCATTTATTATTTAAAAAAAAATAAAATTTATTACATTTGATCATCAAAGTTATCAGATAAATGAAACAAAGGAATTCCAATAATTAAACATGATAATTGAATTATAACAATCTAAATTGGTTAAAATAGTTTGTATACAAAATTAGTTTATAATTTATTTAATGTATTATATATTAGGTTTGCTTACAATTCTGCTTGTGTAACATCAGTAAAAACGAGTCTGGCTACTTTGAATCTCTGGTGTACAAACGAAGATGCTTCCTTCTTGAATTGGTGGAGGGACATTCTTTGATCAAATAAAAATTTTCAACTTCTTTTTTAATTCTTATGAAAAACTTTTCGGTGGTGATATATATATATATATATAAGAGATATTATTCAACGGTCACCATTGACTATTATACAAAAAAAAATATCTAATAATAGACTCATTTTTGTTGCTTTGGTCCCAACCTCCCTCCAACTATCTACAAAAAATGTGCACCATAAAATTGGAGTGGACCTAAAATTCATTTCTTATAAAAAAAAAACATTCCATAATTGTAGCTATAACCCTACATTTTATTTTACTTGAGGAAAGAGATTTGGTTACTCTCTTATTATTACAAACAATTGCTAGCTAAAAAAGTATAATTTGAGATTTTCTTAATTTAGAACAAAAAAAAGCAATCAAAATATATTGAAATGACACAAGATTATAATCTAATACATCAATATCGAATACTTTAATTTCACATTTGTTTGATTTTTATTTGTTAAAATAAAAATGATATAATATAGAAAAACTAAATAAATGTGAGATTAATACTTATGTCATATAGGCATATTACTTTTTGAGCCAAGTTGGTAAAATGACAATTTTTTAGCATATTATATTAGATATTATGGAGAGTATCCATGTTAAATAGTTGTGATACCATGTTAAAAAGTGTAGACATCATTTCAAAATCAATTGACTATAAGAAAAGTAGCAAATGTGGAACAAACGACACATGGTGGGTATCTCTTTGTTGTCATTTTCCATCAAAACATTCCATAATTTCCAAAAATTTATTGGCTTCCACTATTATCACGTTCTTGTTATGGATAGAATTTAACAATATGGTATTACAATGGGTTTCCAGTTTAAAGAACACTGTCCAGTTCATCAAATTAGAGACAAAAAGTATGTAAATTGACATTTAAGACACTAAAAAAACAAACGACAGAAATATAAAATTACTATATATATGTATATGTGTGTATATATGTATATATAAGAAAATCTCGAAGAAAAAAAAAAAAATTGGAGCAAAAATATTTTTAAAAACCTTAAAAATTAGTAAATGTTTTTTTTTTTTTGGTTAATATATATTTAATATGGTTAGTTAATCAAAATGTATGCCTTTTTATCCAACTCTTGCCTATTCAAGATAAGATGTTAATTTTTCAAAAAAGAAAAGATAAGATAAGATGTTGAATGTGGTAGATCTTCGCCTTGAGTTTTTTGTCTAAAACAATCTTTAGTACTTACAAACAATTTCATCTAACAATCATAATAACTAATCTTACTTCAAAATATAATATTAGATTTATTTAATGTACAAACAGAAGTAAATGATATTATTACAATTCGTGCGAGAATTTCAACTTATGAAGTACGGATACAAACACGACAAGACATGTCAATTTTGAAAAAAATTAGACACGGCCATGCATAGAGTATGTCAATTATATATAATAATAATAATAATAACCTGAATAAATAATACGAGAACAAGCAATGATTTTATTTAAATTATTTTGATTTTGACAATTTTTTTCTTTGACTTGATAAATTGGAGGTGAAATGAAAAGAGGAAGCTGAAAATAAGTCTACTTCAAACGGGAGAAGTTTAAATTGTTGGTGAAATTTTGTTCGTTCAATATTATATTTGATTAATTATTATTATTATTATTATTTGTTAATTTTCAAAAGATAAAAAGTTTGAGTTTTATTTTTAAAGAGTGGGCTAATTAAAAAAAACAAAGAGCCTTTTTATTTGAGTTTAACCAACTATTATTTAAAAAAAAAAAAAAAAATCTTCAAACGTGTTCTTGCCGGATCTGTTAAAAATTAGACAGTTAAATTCACATGTTCCAAATGTGTCTGTGTATCCGTGTCCGACACGGACACTCTGCCTGTCCTAAATGAAGTATTCGTGCTTAGGAGGGTTCTTTTCACCTGGAAGGCACATTACAACTGTTTCAAAAGAATTAACTTCCCAGAACGAAACAAGCACCATTGCAAACAGAAAAATCCATAGAGGTTTTGCTTCCAACAAGGTTTTTGAAGGAAATTTCATTAAAATTTTGTAGTGTGGATGAACGGAGCCAACTAATGATCGATACACATATACATGTTCAAATGATATAGCAAACCATAGAGCTGGGACATTTTACAGAAAGATACATAGGGTGTTATGTTTGACCATTTTACGCGGTCACTAGTTTTACCAAACATTGATCTGTTCATTTTCTTCATTTCCTCTTGCCAGTTCCAATAGACAACATCTCAAAGCTCCGGAGAGTATCATCACGACCGGCTTTCGTAGTCGAGGAACGACTAAAAGCTGTCGTCTTCGACTCAAAACCAGGTTGAACCCTTTGGCCTGCAGATAGGCGACTACTTGATGCTGACGCCAGCCGACTTGATCGCATTTCACTCGGCTCCCCAGAGGAGCTTGGTCGACTACTTGATAAAACAGGCCTCTTTGATGTGCTTCCAGTCCTATTACTACTGCGGCACCTTTCTGAATCAGCTTGCTGTAAAAGGAAATAATGTGAACTTAGTATACGCTCAGAAAAAGTAACCAAAACCAAAGTTTATATAGAGAAATGAAAATGGAAGAACATTGCTTGGAGCAGTACCACATCCTTGGAAGATGGTACACGCACATCATCAGATGATCTGTGTCTGGAATGATCACCATGCAAACCAATCCCACTGGCGTTCCTTCTCGCGAATGCCTCAGCCCCACCGGAGTATCTACTATCTCGAATATCGTGGCCTACTAGATGACATAATATAGTAAATAACATATCAATTTGTTAAGAGCGTACCATATCTTCACTTCAACTTTGTAGCATAAACTGGCAAGGAACTTGATGGGTCCAACATCTAGAACATCATACTATATTATAGAAATATAAAGGATAAAAAAATACAAACAAACTAACTACATATTTGGTAGGACTTGAAACCACCATCTCTAGAGAATGATCACTTGAGCACAAAGTGTAATTACCCAAAAATACGCATATCCTCTTTACGATCCACTCTTATTTGTAACCACTATGCTCTAACTAACTCTCAACTAATTGCTCAAACCTATCAAAATCTCCGTAACATGAAGAGAGCTTTCAATGCCCAATGCTCCAAAAATGTTTCTTCCAACAGAATAGGGATATATATCATAGCAGTTTAAAGAAAGGAATTGTTCTCATATGATTATTGAAGTAACCAGCAGCAATGGACTACACCTTTTAGCCTTCTCTATTGTAGCCTTTGGGGTTATTTTGTTAGTCTGTAGTGCCTTCTCATGGTTTCTGTCCCTTAACCGGGTACTTTTCTGATTTAATGGTAGTTGTTGGGGTACTGATAGTCTGATACTATGTATGATTAATGCCGTTAACTATTGTCTTTTAAGTTATATAACCCGAAATCAGAGTTCACCCCACTATAATCGGGGCATCCACACATCCCAAGACCCGTATTTGGGAGACAAAAAGGAATTTAATAATTAAGCTCACTCATGAGCTTCGAACCTCGGACTGCAACCTCCAAGAGAGTATACTTTGGGGTCTCTACGAGGCTGCCCCTTGTGGACTAGTATTCTTTTGTTGAACTTTTTTCCCCTTGACAATCTTTTCAGATAAGAGTCAATTTCATAAAAAACAATGAGAAGGAAACAGCCTAAAGGTCAGGGGAAGTGATCACCCTACCCAAAAGAACAAATACAAAAACGCTCTCCAATCAAGGATACCCAAAAAAAAACCAAAATAACGCTGAATTCTCTCTCTCTCTCTCTCTCTCTCACTTTTCCGACATTCTATTCTGCACAACCAAAGCCACATTTCTTGTATGCATGCAGATCATTAATCAAAAACATGTTCTAAACTTCTAACCGAGCCATGGGAAAATGAAGTTTAACGTAAGAAATCATTTCTCCAAAGCACAGATTAGCTATACGAGGTAATATTCAGCCAATTTTAGCAATTTATAGTCTACTCTATCCTTCCTGAGAAAAGAAACAGACCTGGATGCTTTTCAGCAGATGGTCCTGGGGTGAGACCTGGTTTTCCACTGGGCTGTATGTAGAGAAGCAACCATCAAAAAGTACATTAGAAGCAATAGAATTTTATTTTCCACTATTGGTCAAACTATAAGCATCCAAGAAATTAAAATACAGACTCGTGATTTTGCACTGGAGCCAATCTGTGGGTATTTCAGTACAGTCCAGTCAAATACATAGTCAAATTGATATCCTGCAACAATGACCAAAGTGATGCCTTAAATTAAACCACTAGATGTAATAGTAATAAAAATTCAATAGTAAAAGGAAAAGGAAAATCAACAATTTTAAACAAACCTTCCCGGATGAAAAGGTCTCGAAATAATCTCTTCAGATATGAATAGTCAGGTTTATCTTCAAACCTCAGTGATCGACAATAGTGGAAGTAGGATGTAAATTCTGATGGATATGACTTGCAGAGGACCTAGAAGCATGTTAACATGTCATAAACGTCCATAAAAATCTTTAATCAAATTCAATTATAATTGCCATGACTTGGGCGCAAACTAGACCTCCTTTTAAGGATTATAGTTTAGCTACAACTTTGTCTCATTGGAGAAGTTTCTTATAATTACTTGATAGGACATCTTTGGTAACTTTTTATACATCAATGAAAGTTTTCGTTCCCAATAAAAAAAAAAAATTCTATGTGACAAACTGGCATATCGTAAGCACACTGGTTGACATAATCGTCTGTACTCACGGTTTATCACTTGTTATATTTATAATTTGCAAAATGCGAATGTGCCACAGAGCAAGTAATAATACCTCCACAGGAGTATTGATCTTCTTTTCACTGATCTTATCATATTTTTGCTTTTTAGTCCCTGCCTTCAGTCCTTGCCAAGGAAGGCTGAGATAAAGATTAATAAACTCCGATCAAAATCTGATGTGTCAAAGAGATGCAAGTAAGAAAAGCAAGCATTAAGTAATATGTGCAACCTTCCCCTAAGAAAATACATTAGCACATAGCCCAGTGATTCTAAATCATCCCTTCTGCTTTGTTCTGCAGTCAAATCAAGTAGTTTAGTATAAAATGAATCTGGCTGACAGTAAAAGATAATAAATACATAAAATAGATTAACAAAACCATAGATAGAAGAAGATTTCCTCACCAAGTCCAAGATGAGTATTGACACTTGCATAGCGCGCTGTTCCCGTCAGATTTTTATTTTCTCTGTCACAGAAGCGAGAGAGCCCACCAAGGTTAACTCAGCAAAATAAGAATGAAAATCAGCTCAAAAGATTATCTCATAGATGAAAAATTAGATCAAAAGAGGTTCATCCAGATCCTCCTCAAAATTTTGCTGAGGAAGACCCAAAAGAATAAGGATTCCCAGCTAACGAAAAACTTGAACAATCAAATCACTAGATTCATCATTATATTTTATGACAATGAGACGTTACCATGGAGCAGTTTAATTTTCTAAGGATAGAAATAGAGTAAGGTTTATAAGATATCTGAATTGATGTACTATTTGCTGACATATACTACCAACGCTACCATGGTCGCTCATAGCTAGGCATATTTAGTGGATTGAAAACTGAAACTTCATAACTCAAGAAGTAGCTAGAAGTGTCAAGATAAATGATATGCCAGAGAAATGGCAATAGATGATAAGTTACCTGTATGGTATATGCTTGTGTGTCTGAAGATCTCTGTATTTTTTTGCAAGACCATAGTCAATGATGTATACCTGTTCAACGTATGGTGGTTTGGTTTAATAAAGTATAAGCTAAAGAAATAAACTTTCCAATCAGCAACCCCCTTCTCCCCTATAGAACTCGAACGCCACATTATTTGCTTTAACTTAATAAAGGTAATTCTAAAAAGGAAAAAAAAAAAAAAACTTTATAAAGGTAAGTTAAGAAATGTGTAGTTTTTCAAGACAACTAGAAAAACATTCTAACATGCAAGAACTTAAATTGAAGTTATTTGGTTAAAATACTATTTTGGTCCCAAGACTTTGAGATTTGTTCCATTTTGGTCCCTAAACTATTAACGGACAAATTTTCGTTCTTGGATTTTCATGTTTGCTCCATATTGGTCCCTAGACTTTCAAAGTAAATTAAATTCGCTCGTATTTGAAATTTTTTGTTAATTTTTATGAGACAATTAACCATCTTTCTCTATAACTTTAAGAAATATGTTCACACAATTTCTTTATTAATATTAAAATTGTTAAACAAATTTTAAAAAATATTAACTTCAAATTTAAAAAAATATTAACTTCAAATTTATCCTAGGGACTCATTTTAAACTTCTTTTTTTTTTAATTATAGGAATGAAAATGGAAAAAACTTGAAAGTTCAAGGACTAAAATTGAGCCTTTGAAAATCCAAGGACCAAAATCCACCTTGAAAGTCCAAGAACTAAAATTGGACTTTTGAGAGTATAGGGACTAAAACTGTTCAAGTTATTTTTTTTCTTTTCTATGCAACTTCAGGTGGGAGATCCAG
This sequence comes from Cyclanthera cordifolia, assembly GCA_037832605.1. Taxonomy (NCBI): domain Eukaryota; kingdom Viridiplantae; phylum Streptophyta; class Magnoliopsida; order Cucurbitales; family Cucurbitaceae; genus Cyclanthera; species Cyclanthera cordifolia. The sequence goes on from JBBMEG010000021.1 coordinate 3,572,892, forward strand.
AACTAGTATTTGCCACTGGCATTGAATAACTAAACTACCAACAATTGGACAAAGTAAAAATAGAATGCGATGTAAATGATATCAACATTCTCAGATATCAAAATTCCCACCAACTCTCACAAGTTTTGGCGTATGCTTTGTTCAGCTGACCTCAGTTTTTCATGGAAATGAATAGCTTCAATGTAATGAGAACACAAAAAGAAAAGAAAAACTCCGGAGATGTATTATAAAATACAAAATATTGTTCAATGCATATATACCTGATTGGACTTTCGCCCCAAGCCCATTAGAAAATTGTCCGGCTTTATGTCACGATGAAGAAAACCCCGTGAATGCATATATTCAACTCGGTTTATCTACAAGGTAGAGAAAAAAGGATTAGCATCGCAAAAAAAATCAGTAAGATTCTACTAAAAAGAATTCGCAAACTAACCAACTGATCACCAAGCATCAAAACCGACTTCAAGGATAGTTTCCGATTGCAGTAGTTGAACAAGTCTTCTAGGCTTGGCCCAAGAAGATCAATAACCATGACATTGTAATCACCCTCAACCCCAAACCATTTGAGATGAGGGATACCAGCTACATATATAAACTAAGTATGTTAGAAGAAAAAACCTACATTTATTGGGCATAATTCTAAGGAGTATTATTAAACATCTCTCAGCGTCAATGATCCATAAAGAAGACCTACTTCCTCCTTGAAGAAGCATGTATAATTTTGACTCATAGTGAAGCTGGGGGTGCTTGGTCTTTCCAGATTCCTGAAGAAACAAGAATATCATAAGTTAATTGCCAAAATCTAAAATTTTATCATGTAGGTTATAAATCAAATGTTGGATACAGTAATTAAACACTATGAATGACTTAAGTACGAAACAAGAGTGAACATAAAACATCAGAATTCAGAAAAGAGAAGATTTTAATGTCTATTATACCCTCTTCCCCACATTTTGCAATGAATGGTGAGCTAATATATGTATGTATGAATAAATAATTTTTAATTACGTTAAATCATCAATCAATCAGAAAGCTTAAGTTAATGGATTGTGGTAAATTTAATTATATCAACCAACACTCCCCTTGCTTGTGGGTTTAGAAATTTGAGAAATACTTTCTAACTTCACAAACGACTTAATGGGAACTTGAACTCCGAACCTCTTGCTCTAATATCATATTGAATTGGGTTAAACAACCAATCAACCAACAAACTCAAGCTGATGGGTGAGGTAAATTTAATTATATCAACCAACAATATATAACATCTCAATAGAAATATCTAAGAGGTAAGAAATTCAATAAGCAACCATGACTAATGTTTCCATCCTTCTCTTTAACTCTGGAGAAAACAACAATCGAGATGCCAATGTGGTTATTAAAGTTTCTAGCCGTATAGCCCAACTTGGTGTTCAGAAATGAAATTCTAAAAGCCATAAACCAAAACTTAGAAATCAGAAGACGATGCTTGTTAATGGAAAAAGTTCATTTTAATCTTGATCGCAAAATTTCACAATTGGTCAGATGGCGATAATCAGCGGAAAGGAGAAAAACAAAATCTCCAGATTTTCCAGTAAATAGAAATGGAAACACAATCAACAACCCACTTACCAGCTTGACAGCCACTTCCTCTCCAGTTTGTACATTCGTACCTGTAAAAACCAAACGAAAAACCATCAATGCCCGCCATATTTTTCACACAAGCATGTAAGTTAATCACAATACCAAACAATTAACAAAGCACATAAGTTGCATACCCAAATAAAGTTCGCCAAATGATCCGCTCCCGATCTTCCTCCCAAGCTTAAACTTCCCACCTATAATATGCTCCATGGCCCAATTTCACTAATCCACCAAAATCGCCCTGAATCAGCTCAAAATTTAGTCGACCATACAAAATGGCACGAAAATGTTACCCCGCCGGAGAATTCCGTTCCGAATCCAGCAGCCGCCTCGGTTTTTTATCAGGATTCAAATCATGAAACAATGCCTGTAATCCACACTTTTCAGCCCGATGGAAATGATCGTAAATTCCAATGAAGCCATAAATCACGCAGAAAAGCTCACAATAAACATTCCCTACACATACAAATGGAAGATTACAAATCTCGAAAGGCCAAAAATGAAAACCGAATTAAAAACGCATGTAATGTGGTAGAAAAAAGGAATGCAAATTACATGAAGAAAAACGAATTGGAGATGAAAAGAAGAAGGTGATCGAAATTAATACTGGGATGAGATCTTCGGATCTGAGTTTGGAACAAGGATCAAGTTTCTTCGGGATTTAGAGAGGAGAATATTTGGTGGATTTTGACGGAGTGAAGAAAAGGAAGCGAGAAAATGAAGGAAATTTGTTCAGAACAAATTTATATATAAAAATGGATGATTGGGGAAGAAGAAGAAGCCTAAGCCAGGTGATGATATTGTTTTTTCATTCTTTTTGTTTTTAATTAATTCCGTTAATTCTTTTTTTAAAACTGTTTTTATTGATTTTATTATAATTTTAGTGCCAATCTGGTGTGGGTTTACCTATAATTCTACGCTGCACTCGCTTGAGATTAAGCCACGTGTCCACGTGCTCTTGTCGGAAGTTTTTTTCTTTCCGGGACATATTAAACCAAGGCGTTAGCACAAGACGCTGATAATTCTTTTCTATTTTATTTTCTTTTGAAAAATAATGTACTTGTATTTTTTTTCAAAAAATAAGTTATTATTTTTTTTTTTAAATATCGAAGTTATTTTACAAGAGATAACGGAAATCCCACATCTCAAATATTATTGCACTTCGAAAAAAAACTATTATTTGAACATGTTTCTATCATTTATATGTATATGCACATGTAGATCGATAAGTATTAATGTTCTCAAGGGTGGCACAGTTGATTAAAGACTTGAGACTTCCTTGTTGTATATTGTGAAATATCTATCTCAAAAAAAAAAAAAAAAAATCCATAAATATTAATGAATACAATAATTCACCAAGATTTGTTTACCATGAAGTAGGGCAAATATTTCTCTAAAAATATTATGCACATAAGATTTTTTAAGTTTAACAATAGTTAGAATAAAAAATTCAAAACCATAAACTCTAAATAAGATTTTTTTTTTTTTTTTTTTTTTTAGAGTTAAAAGTACACTTAATTTAGTATAGTTTATTCCACATATATATGCATACATTGTTGGATTAATAAAAACATCCATTGATCAAATTACTAAGTGTATATAACAAGGAGTGGTTCAGATGTTATGTAATAATTGGTAAGATTTTGAAAATGAAATGATTAAAAATAGAAATGCTTAATGATATACAAAGGAAATGTCATATAAATAATGAATTGCTGCAAATGAGAGGAAAGTGGTTGGTTGAAAGGAAAGCATATGATTTTCATATTTTAAAGGAATCTATGAAAGAGTCAACCCACCATCTTAACCTCACTTGGACTCATGTTGGATAAAATCTTATAAATAATAGTAATTAATCACCAGATTATCAGAATATTTGTATATAATAAATGTCTTTGACTTGTTTCTTATTTATGTTCTTTTAAAAAATATATATATAGATATAATATAATATGAATTGACATTGGAAAAAAAAAAGAGAAGAAAACATGACTTGAATGTAATTTGGTTTTGTTGTTTTCAATGATAATATATTTATAAAGGTGAGATCATAGAACATCCCATTCCAAACGTTTCTTTTTCGAGCTAAATTATTATCACTCCCAAAATATTTCATAAATATTTTCATCAAAATTGTCACACAAAGTAGGAATTCATAAGAATTTCAATCAAACCTTGAAACCCTAAAAATTGGATTTAGATCCTAATTTTCACTCAAAATTGTAAAGATTTAAAATCTTAAATTTAGTTTTGAAATATTCATAAAAGTTCAAAGGTAATATTAGGAGGAACAAGAATAAGGATGATTTTGAATCAAATAACAAAGCTTTTTTTTTTTTTTTTTCTCTTGAAATTAATAAAATAACAAAGCTAAAGAATATATTTTTAAATATATATTTTGAGATTTTATTATTAAAATACATTTATAAAGGTTTTTTTTATTTTTTTTTTGTAACTTTATATGTAGTCTATAATTTCTGAATCTAGCATGTACTAAAATGGTGAATATTTCATCTACGGTATTGTACTAAAAAAAACGTTTATTTTTTGAGTTCAATTACAATTTGTAGAAAGGAGATCTGAAGCATGACATTTCAATCATGCAACTAAACTATTACTTTTATTGGCTAATGAAAAAATATGTTTCAGTTTAAATATAACTTCAGTTATGTAGCGAGTGATATTGGTGAGAGCAGATGATTAAGAACAAACCTTTACTTTTTTTCTTTTTCTTTCTTTTCTTTTTTTTTTTTTTTTTTGACAAAAAAGAACAAACAATTTATATACAACATAAATTTGATTACTAAATTTTAAATTGCTAAAAAAAAAAGAAAAAAAGAAATTACTCTATATAGCAATTTTTTCATTCACCTATTTTAATTATAGCAATTTCTTAAAAATAATTCATACATACAGATTTTTCATTCATTTTTTCACATTTTCAATTTTATCTCTCTTTCCAGCAAATTGATTGAAGACTGTTATTGAACTAATTGAATATCAACGAACTAATTTAATCTATCAATTGAACTACTTATTCAAAGTTATGCGCTAAACTATTGACTTAAAGTTATCCGATAAAATTAAACTACTGATAAAAGACTATCACCTGAATTGATTGAAGCTATCAATCAAATTAATTGAGGCGAGAATATTTTAATCATTTTACAAAAACGATCTATTTTTGTGTTATGTAGGAAATAATTTCAGAATTTTGCTATATATATTTATTTATTTATTTTTTTTTTTTTTTTGGATTTTTTTTTGGATTTTTTTCTATGCATGTAAAATCCCAAAAGATAATCTATAAGCCAAATGCCAAATATATTATGAAAGCTCTGAAAACTAAAAACCAAAAAGTTGAGTATGAAGTGATGATGGTTTAGTCAAGGACAGCATGTGAAAGTTAAGGGAACCCGAGAGGGTTGGTCCCTCCTCGGCACCAGAATCCAAAGAAAACGCCACTCCTATCAACAACATTTTAACAATCCCAAAAAAAAAAAAAAAAAAAAAAAAAAAAAAAAAAAAAAAACTACATAATATGAATGCAGGAAAGAGAACAAAAAAATAAAAAAATAATAGTAATAAAAAAAAAAGGGAAAGTTTGGTATCAATCATGAGGAAGATGAAGTAAGGGCTTGCTTTAACCACACACTTCCTTTCTAAATCACTAATGAACTTAAATTAATATCTTAGTCAGTAGGTGAAAATGAGTTTTGAAAACATCTTAAATCATTCAATTCAATGGTTAACCTGAAGGGTGGATGTTGATCTTCATTGTCAGTCATCCAACAACCTATAAGGTTAAAAAAATGTATATAGTATAGCTGACATGCCGTTAGCTAATAAAGGTTACAGATTCAAATCATTAACTCTCCAAATACTGTTAAATTCAAATAAAGTAGACAATAAATCGTGTTAAATTATTAATCAATCCAAAAGTCTAAGACATCTCCTCACTTTATGAGTTGAAAATTAATATTAACGGGAAAAACGACTTTGAACATACGACTATAACTTAATCAACCCAAAAGCAGAGGCCTAAAATGGTGGTTTTTTCTTGTTAAAAACATTTTAAACTAACAATTGCATTCATTAAACAAAGTAAAACACTCAAATTAACCAGAGGCCTAAAACAAAGATGCGATGAAAATTCACTATATAACTGTGCAAGAAAAAGTGAATATTAAACGGGTTGGGGAAGATCTAATGTATAAGGAAAATGTTTAATTGTTGCTACTAAGTACAAGGTCATGTATTTCTATTAGAGAATCATGATTGGCATGAAAAATCAAATAAAAAGTTGAAAATATATGATGATTCACCGAGATAAAATCATGAGCTGAGAGGAGTTCTGTATTGAGTGGCATACATAATCGAGTAAAGATTTATGGGTGGAGGCTAAAAAGGTTGTCTAATATAGATATCAAGCAAGTAAAATCCAAGCCAAAGTAGGTAGGTACATACTACAATGTTTGAGTTGGAAGGAGCATACCTTTTCAAAGTCGAGTTGATGACGTCCTATTTCACATGATCGCATGTGTTAACGCCCAAAACGTTAGTTCAACTATGTGTACCTATGCCGACAAATTCTGCTCAAATATGTGGTTCCTACTCTTGAGTTTCACTATCTCTTGCATAACAATTTATTATTTTACTATATGATTCCTTTGTTATGTTTTCGAAGGTGCTTGGGGTTTGGAGAATAAGAATCTACAATTCTTTTATCCATGTTTGAGCCACCAACAACCCTTCTATTATGATCAATATTTATTCTCCTAATAATTACTATTCATTCTCCTCGTAATCTCATTCCCACATAACCAATTTTCATTCTTCACATAACTACTTTTCATTTTTTTCATACTCGTCAATCACAAGTAATAGTCCCGCTATAATTAGTTTTTTGCATCCCAAACCTAGGTATGAGTTCTCCTATATAATCATTATATTTACCTCAAATACATACAATCATTCTTTCCGTTAATCATTCTCCTTCATATTCTCATTCCTATTCTCCTTGTCCGAAACACCCTTTATGGAATATCCCCAACAAGTTCAATATGGTACACTTAGGTGCACCATATTGAACTGGTTGGGGATATTGAGTCAAAATTAGGATGAACTAGATGCTCTCCTACTTTATAAGAATCGAAAAAATAAATCATCTTTTGTGAGCCTACAAGGTTATTAGCCATTAACATAGAGTTATAGCCATTTCCTGACATGATAAGTATGATGAACCACAAAGAAATCTGAAAGGGTACCTTTTTCAGACCCAGAGCATGTGTGCTTGCATTTCCAGGGCATGAACCGTATCTTTCGTTATTGAAGGGACAAATAAAATGTCGAAGCCAATTCGACAATTAATGATGCACCGAATAGGCAAGGACCAATTCTGGACCCACATGTCCCCTTACTGAAGAATCTTCCTTCAATTGGACCTGCTAAACCAAAATGTTCCTCAAAGTTAAGTGGAAGCAGTTCCATGAGCAAGTTACTTATTCAACAACCATTGAAGTTGGAGGATTAGAATCCCAGACCTTTTAGCTATAGACAAATGTTTATATAGCTCTGATTGGCTACTTCATGGTTCTCTTTTCATTCAATACCATGCTGAACATGTATTAAATAAACAATAGAGCCCACTATGGTTAATTAGCGTGCGACAAATCACTTAATGTCATTGTGGTCCTGTAACGAGTAATTTCAGTATGTATATATTAAATCCTGAAATTTTGAAACAGACTGAAAACAATTATAAATTGACTGGACCAAATCCAACATCCATGGCAATCGAAGTAAATTGAAGGTCTTGTTAAAAAAACAATCAATTCATGGTTAAGTCAAATTATACATCTAAAGATGGGAGCATTCTTCAAACTATGATTGAGATAGAACTTTTATTGATTCTTAATTGGAAACTGATTCTTAATAAGACTGGAACATTACAAAAGAAAATAATTCAGATTTCCCTTTCATCGCTTCTTAGCACAACACAGAGTTAGCTTGCAAAAGAAAAAATTTGTTAGCCCCACAAAGATACGGAGTAGTGCATTAATTTTTTTTTAGAAATTTCAACAATTAGGGATAGGGGGATTCAAACTCGTGACCTCTTGGTTCTTTGACGTTCACGAATGCCGTTGAGCTAGTGCTCTTTTTGGCCTTAAGGACATCTGTGCATTAAATTAAAGCGCTTCCTTCTAAGTATTCATATTCTACTCTAGCGAAGTAAGCTACAAAGGGGTAATATCCAACATAAGATGCATAGCTATCATGTTGAATGTTCACAGCTCATTCACTATACGATCAGACATATTACCTAATACAACTGTATTGAATTATTTTAAATCACCAATCAACCCAAAAGCTTAAATTTATGGATTAGGGTTAATTAGTCATATTAACCAATACTCTCACTCACTTATTCACTCTCGCACTGGTGGATTAGGAAATTTGAGAAACACCTCACAAGTGAAACTCTAATTTAATTGGAGATGAAATAACTCGTCATGGACTCGAACAAAAGACTTTTGCTCTATAATATTGAATTATGTTAAACAACCAATCAACCAAAAAACTTAAGCCGATGGAATGAGCTAAATTTAATTATATTAACCAACAAACCTACTATGCAAAGTAATATAAGATCAAAATTCCAAAGAAACAAGAAAACTAATAATCTATCTAAATCGGCATGCCCCGTTCCCATATATTTAGCCTGAAGGTGCTTAAGTTGGGAATTGATATTTAATCTCTGGCCTGCAATGAATATCCAGAAATCAATATTAACACTATCTGAGGCAACCTCATGCAAAAGCAGAAAGCCATGATCAAACCTTAGATTCCAAATTATCAAATATAGATTACAGATTCAGAGGTTTGATATCCGCAAATAAATTAAACTGACTCAGTACAGTATCCTTTCCTTATGATAGGTTCTAGTCTATCTAGCAATCTCTTGGTGTAAATTATCTTTCACTATTCGAATTCAGTAGCTATACTACACCGTTGTCCAATTAAAACTAATATAAATAAATAAATACACCTTTGTCCAATTAAAAAAAGATCCTTAGGGATGCTTTCTTGAATGAAACTGTTTTCTATTAATATATATGAATCCAATAACAGAACACGACTCAAGAACGGGAAATAAACTAAGTTTCAAGATTACATCAGAATAAAATAACTCGGATTCATAGAGCTACTAAAAGAAAAGTAAATAAACTTGAACCCTAACGAGTAGAGTACGAATAAACGCTATCAAATACCACAACAAAGAAAGAACTCCGATCAACTAGGAATGAAATTGATCGAATGCAAGTATGAACGAACTTATAAATCTGCCTCTTTAAGATTGCAATTGCAATGAGCTCTAGGGTTTTGGAATTACTTCTCAAATGAATGAAAAAACCAAACCTAATTTGACAACTGTAGAATAGAGTGAACACAAAACTAAAGAACTACGTTAGCACTGCGCACCTGCATGTTCGAATCGGGGCAGATTCGATAGAAACGACGAACCAGAGATAAGGCGCGGCGCGAGACAAGAACCTAATTTGTCTCGCGCCTTATTTAGATTTCTTAAGAGACAAGAATCGAGACAAGAACCAAAGTTAGATGTAGGACCTTATTTGAACATTATATAGATTTCTTAAGAGACAAGAACCGTATTTTTGTGGATAAATAAGAAAAACAAAGTTAGAAGTCAATATTTTTCTATTACTTAAATTTCTTTATTGGACTCAATAATAATATAGAAAAAATATTTAAATCTACGATCTAGATCATGCTTCCCTGTGAAAGACAACAATGTTAGATGGTTCGAATCTAACGGTGATGAAATACAACATCTAAACCAGGGGCATGAGAACAACACTAAATTCTACCGATTGGTGGCACAGTGATTTTTGGTGTAAATTCAGTTTTACAGCAGCGTCACGGGTTCGATCATGAAAATCAATATATAAACTAAAAATATAATTTTTTTTCATAATACTATAACATAATAACAACGACTATGAATCCCAATGGTTGTAATCTAAAAAAAAAAAAAAAAAAAAAACTTCTATGAATTATTTATCAGCTTCAATGGGCTCGTGACATTGAGCCAGTACCGTTAATGGTGCTACCGAATATTTGAGCATGGGGCAGCGGCTAAACCAACAGTCGCTTTCGTTTCTTCTTGGTGTAGCTAATCCCTCGAGCCTTAGCCTGCGAGTCACGCACCTCACGCAAGTACATCCGCACAGCCACAGCCCCAAACGGGTTCATCTCAGCCTTCCCACCGTGCTCCTCGTACGCAGCCCGGAGCCGGCCCACGAGCGCGTCGAGGCTACCCCACGCCTGATGCAAAGGGCACGTGCAGGACCCCGACGGGCTTGTGTGGCCGAAAAAAGGACAGAGATGGGAGTGGATCTTGGTCCTCCCGAACTGGTCCAAGTAGCGGAGGAACTCGACCACGTGCATGCCGCTGCACTGGGCCAGAGCCAGTGGTGGTTGGTGGTTGGTTATGTACTGCCCGAACGTGTTCCAGTCGCGGCGCTTTTGATTCTTGTAGCGGCTCAGAGTTGAAGATGGTGTGGCCTGGACGGCGCCGTTTTGGTTGCTGCTCAGTTGTTGCTGAAGTACTGAACCCATTGAGTATGAGTATCATGCAAAGTGAGAAATGGTCTTGAGGTCTTTAAATAGTTTTCTCAGTTATTAAATTATTAAAATCTCATAAATGGGTCCGCCCTTGTACGACGTAGATTCTTACAAAATATTTATTGAGTTTCTTTTCTATTTAAATTAAGGTTAATTATTCATATAGTTTAGTGTCAATTGGCTCGTCGAATTTTAAGAAATTTACTGTAATAGATATTTGATTTTTCGAAATTCCATTTAATGTCTAATAAATCAATTAATTTCAACAAAAATTTTAATATATTTAAAGATCTAGAAGATACAACTTAAAATAAAATAACAGTACAAGTATGAAAAGACAAGTTTAAAATGTTGGTTTTAATCGAGAGATTATGACGTCAATATTTGTATTACCATTGATGAACTAAGGAAGAAGTTAAAAAACAACTAAGTCTATATCTGTTTGTTTAAAAAAAAAAAAAAAAAAAAAAAACTTGTTACTTAATTTTTTTTTTTTTTTTAATATTACATTCAATATATTGTTAGAAATAATATTCCCTAATTAGTCTGATAAATAGTTAAGAGGGTCTATATACTACCGAATACAAATAATTTTTGAGAAATTATAGTTTTTTTTAGATTACAATAATTGGGATAAGAGATTGAAATCTGTGACCACATGTTTCTTGAATGTACCTTAATATCTTTTGCGAAATGATAGTTTACCACTATTTTTTTATAAAAAAAATAAACATAGCCTAACTCTTCAAATTTTCAACCATAATTATTATTGAATTAAAAATATATTATTTTAATTCAATAATGGAAGAGTATTAAAAATAAATTTCTTGTCTTTTTAATATCAATGTTCAATTTTTTTTTTAATGGTACAATATTACTGGTCGTATAACATTTTAGGATCTTGTACTAAAATATTTTAAAAATTAGCCGATCTATTATGGAATGGGTCGGTAGACGAATTAATTTTATTGTTTGATGTTAATCTAGTTCAACATAATTACAGATTCAATTTTGAAAATCAATATTTGACTTTCATTCGTTTGTGAGCAATTATGTCATCTAGGTAAGGTTTGTGATCCTCTCCTCCAATTTCTATTTAAAAAAAAAAGAAAAAATATTTTTATAATTTAATAATTTAGATAAATATATTGAATTTTCAAATAATTTGATGATTAAAAAAAATTCTATTAAAACTAAGAATTAATCTACATTATAAATATTAATTTGTTACAATGCTGAAATTACATAACTAAATCCTTATTTTCAAGGACCAAAACTAATTTTATTTAACCGTCAAAAAAAATAAAATAATTTTGTTTGAAAAAAAAAAAGAGAGAGAAAACAGAAACGAAAAGAAAACAAGAGTGACATGGTTTTGTGTCATCAACTTCCCTTTCCACTCAATTGCCTTTTCCTTTTTTTAATTTGAACCAGTCTTTTTTTTATTATTTTTTTTTTTTTTAATTTTACATTTTTATCTGCTAATCACAATTCCTATTATTAATAAATATAATATAACTATTATCCAAATTTTGCTTCGATAATCTTCTAAAATTTTCATTGAAAAAAAAAAAAAAAATTACTTCATTTAGTAAACTCTTTTTTTTGGTAAACCTTTTATTTTGAAGGAAATGCTTCTTCAAAAGTATAACATGAAGTTTCCTAGGAATCTCTTCTTTTATTAAAACAAAGCAGTCAAATTAATTTACAATTTTATTTCATATAATATTTTTAAAATCTTACCCAACTTGGCATGAAAATTTAAAAGAAGAAAGAAAAAAGAATAAAAGAAAGTGAGAGTAAAAATCACAAATTATTAGGCAATATCCGAATTTCTTTTTTAAATGCAACATATTACCCCATTTAGTTAATTTCCTTTTATTTTTCCTTTAAACAAACTATCAATAAAGAATGGAAATTGTATATTATTATTATTATTCACTTTTTAGCTTTTAGAAGCGAGCTTGTGGACAACAATTGTCTTTTACTTTTATAAATATTATAATACCCAAAATCCAAAATTAAAAAACCACCATTGTTTCCCTTTTGCCTTTAACTAAAGTTATAAGTTAGAAGCTAACACAAATTCTCTAATTTAGGTCTCATGTTTAAATGCATATGAACATAACATCTACATATCATAAACCGATTTCTCAACTATCTCTACTAATATTCAAATGTTGAATTTAACGAATCATTTAGAATATCTCATATTTGTAACCTAACTATTCCAAAAGAATTTCTTTCAGAAATGAGATCAACATATCATTATCATTAACATGAAGTCACATAAAACATTTTCTACTTTAGAAAGTATATTGTTTAGAAAGTGAATATAAAATCATGAATAGCATAAAGTAATGTATTATTATTATTAATGCAACAAAAGAATTTGATTTAAGAATTTGGATATACAATGAGCATTTTTCTTCGATAGTTGTTTGAAGTATGATAATAAAAATTAACAAGAATGCTATTGAGTACAAACTTATTGCTAAGTCATATCTAACATCTAGTATTTCAAGAGATATTGAAGCACATTTAAGCATGCAACATTCTGAGTCTTACTAAATATTATATTTTCATATTATTTATTTTTCATTTTTTAGTGAAAACGCCGTTTATAAAACATTACAGCTTTTTGTTTTTGAAATTTCTGAATAATTTTAAATTCAAAATTTTAAAATCCAAAATCACAAGTGGTTATCAAGCAATCCAATTTTTAAAAAATAAAAAACAAAATGATTATATAACAATATTTAAATTATCAGGACGAAAATGTCTATAAAAAAAAAACATTATGTATTCTTACATTCATCTCTTTTATATATATTACACATATACACCAAATACTTCGATAAAATAACGTCTTTTGTAATTATAAATGAAGTGTAATTTATACCACGAATTCATATGATTGTATGAATGTAATAATAAGGTTGGAAGAATTTCAATGATAAAAATTCAAATTGTAGCCAATGTCTAGTTGAAGAGGACAAAAGGACATCACATTGTGCTCTCAAACATAATGGTTTGTTTAATTTGAAGATTAAATTAGTAAATATAAATGTAAAATTGTTTATAATATATATATATATAATTTTTTTTTTTTTTTTAGTTGAAGAGAATTTTAAAAATTAAATTAGGAGGAGATGGAAATTCAGACAACGCCAATAAATTTAATTTTGAGGTTGGAAGTCAGCAGGCGTGAGATTGTTGAAACTGGTGTTTTGCTATGTACGTCTATCATCTGGCTATTGCACCACAAAATTTACACTTCACCTATCCTTTTCGAACCTCGATTTTTGAGCGACTCGTCGTACGTACTGGCTTTCATTTCTCTCCAACAGTTCATCTACTTCTGAGAATTCAATATGTGATTCTGTATCGTCTTTGTCTAAATGTGTCATTCTGGCATTGATTTGTGGTTTCTGATCGAGTTCATTAATATCAGATGCATCAAAAGTCATGGAAAAATCATATTTTCTTCTATGTTGCTGGGTCAGATTCACTGGATTTGCTGCAATATTCCAATGTTTGTTTTGTCTTTTTGTTGTGTAATTTGCAAATGATGGATCTAAAGCACTGATTTGGCTCTTACGACCATCTGAAACTGTAGATGTAGCTTCCTCTTTCTTCTTCTTTCCCCAAGCAAAGCCACTAGATGTCGATTCCGCTATTGGGAGAGTGAATGCGCTATCTCCTCTCGGATTCGGTTCGGTCGCGGCAGCAGTCTCTGACGTTGTATCATACGATGCCTTCGACTGCTCTTTCGAAAGATTGGAAGAGTTCCCAGCGTTGTTCCGTCGAGATGGTTGTGTGTTTTCTTCTGCTTCCTCTTTTGTAGCTACTTTATGGTGGTTGAGTTCTTGCACATTTCTTCTAACTCTTCTTGGCCTTTGCGTTGTTACTCCCGCCTCTTTCAGTCTTGCGTTCGCCCTCTTCCTTCGTGCATCTTCGCGGTTTTTCGCGTCCATTTCTTTGTTTGGCGGATACTTGGGCAAGGTAGATGGATCACAAGCATATGGCTTTGTTTTGAAATAATCAGACATGAGAGCAGATGAAGCAGTCCCACGTTTGCCAGGCTCTACGGAAATGAATGTTTCTAACAGGTTTACTGCAGATTGTGCAAAGTCTTTGCACTTTTCGTTTAGAGAACTTTCATATGGTTGTTGGGGTTTGAACATAGCTGCATGAGGAAGCTTTGTTTTCTTCCAAAACTCATCATGTGGGGAGCCACAAAGTTTGAATATTTTGTGCAATTGTTCAACCTCTGTTCTCCCTTTGAAAAGAGGCTTTCCCAAGTGCAATTCTGCAAATACACATCCTATACTCCAGAGATCCACAGTTAATCCGTAATCCGTAGAACCCATCAGGAGCTCGGGAGGGCGATACCATAACGTCACCACTCGACTCGTTAGCGGTTGCTTTTTTTTCGAGTTTAGGACGTTGGCTAATCCGAAATCAGCCAACTTGAGAACTCCTTCATTGTTGACTAAGATATTAGATGTTTTAATGTCCCTATGCATTATACCCCTAAGATGACAATGCTCAATTGCAGATAGAAGTTGTCTCATATAACATTTAATCTGTTCCTCGCTGAATTTAATATCAGGACAAGATACAAGCCCAGCAAGATCATGTTCCATGTAATCAAACACAAGATAAATACTGGTAGACATTTTGGAAGTAATTATGCCTTGTAATTTCATGATGTTAGGATGATCAAGCCTACGCAAAATCATAATTTCACGAGCCATAAACCTAATGCTTTCTGGTTGAAAATTGTCGAAACGAACCTTTTTCAAGGCGACGATTTTTCCATTGTCGACTTGTCGAGCACGAAACACGCTGCTGTATGTACCGTGTCCGATCTTTTCCAATTTCTCGAAGGAATCAGCTCGGAGAGGACTCCATCCATGAACGGCTTCGCTGGCGGCACGGGTAAGCCAGGAAGGCCAACCGGCGGCAACCTGCTCAGCTTCAACGTTGCGTTGAGAAAGCCCTAATTTCAACCCCCCTTCAGAACTCTCTTTATTTTCGCTCCCATTCTCCGATTTCTCCTCCCGTTTGTTTTCATTTTCGAGCTTCGTCGCGGAATAGGGTTTGGACAGGCGATCCAGGGTTGCAGCAGCAGGGGCATTGTCGGCGGCGGGAAGAGGGGCGGTGGGGCGATGATGGTGAAGGGGCGATGCCTTAGCCGCCTGCTTGGAGTTGATGCAACCCATGAATCGACAAATCCCGATGGCGACGAGGATCGATCCTGATTGGGAGAAGGGAGAATGGAAGGTCTACATCCACCAGCTCGAAAGGGGGGTTGCTGCCATTTCAGGCGAGGAAGAAGAAGAAGAAAAAGAAAGAATGGAAAATGGATTGAACCCATAAGAAATGATAGCCAATTTTGGGTTGGGTTTGTTGAAACGCCAATGACGCTGCAAGATCTGCGGAAGAATTGACCGCAATGTTTTTTTTTTTTTTAATTGTTTTTTTGTTTCTACGGGAAACGGTCCGAAAATTGAGGAAACGGTCTAAACTACCTGCTTCTTCCCGCTAAATTTGGGTTATTCCCAAATTGGGCAGGGAAAGGGCTTCAATTTTTATTTTTATTTTTATTATTTTTTAGATAAACTTATAAAATAAGCTAAAAAACAATTATACATAGAGTTACTTAAAATAATAATAATCAAAAAAAAAAAAATCAAATGTAGTTTTTTTAAAGGTTACAAATATTTTAAAATTTAATTATATTCGTGATTATTTAGAGTGAAATAGTACCTCCATTCTAGTTTCTCAAATATTCATGAATGCTGATTTATTGTCATTTGTAATTTATTTGCAATGTCATGTTTAAATATAGTGTAAATGGTGAATAAAAGTGAAATAAATAAAAATGTGATAATGAAATCGTCTTAATTGTAGCCAATTAACCAATAGTTAGTTGAATTTATGAGAAGGAAGACAGTTTTATTTGAGATAAATAGTTGGGGTTCTTTTTCATAATTATCTTTGAAAATGGGATTGAGGTGCAAAATAGTCATTTTTGTCTGATAAGTACTTTTTTTTCTTTTGTACCCCTATAACTCATAAATTATGATTGGTTGAGTTACTATTCATTTCCATTGTATGCAAAACCAGAACCGATATTAAACTGCATGCATAATATTACTATTATTATTTAAATAATAAATAAAAAGTAAACTCGATAACCTCAAATTAACGATTTAATTATGTTATTTCAATTAATCTCTTACGTTGTATTAAAAAAAAAGTATTATTTTTTTAATGTATCTTATGTTATAATCCCTATATTAGACGATGTGCTTAAAAAAAAATATAGTACTTCCCAACAATCTTAATCTTAAAAAAACCCAAATAATTTTATAATAAATTATTGGTGGCATGTTTTGTAAACATAAGATTAGGTTAGGTGTGAAGTAGTCCGTCCAAATCTTAGGTCAATGATACTCGTTTTTTGAAGTATACGCAGAATCAAACCGATATTCAACTTGATGCATAATCAATCAACTAATCACTTTTCTGATTTTGAATTAACTTTTCACAAATATATATCATAGTACATAAAAATGTCATTTTTAAAAAGATCTCGTAACAAACCCTGATAACTATGTCTACAGAATATTTAAATATTTACTAAATTATTCAAGTAAATCACATTTAAAATTGTTCATGGTGCTACTATCATGAGCAACAATATTTACAATATACATGGACTAAGTCATTAGAGAAAATCCTTCATGGGATCATCATGATGCATCTTCTTCATCCTGTAGGCCTCCATGTCCTCCCCAGTTACCTCATCATTCCATCTCACATTGTATTTACGCTTCCTTTCATCCTTTTCCTCCTTTCTTTTTTCATCCTCCTGCCGAAATACGAAAAATCTCCAAGTATGAATAACCATTCATACATCAAATTCTGAGCTTTGTACAAGGCTAATAAGTGATAATTAATCTTTCTTTTTTAATACGTGAGTGTCCAGGCTAACTTATGCGCATCTCGTCTATTCTCATGTCATCTAACTTTACCTAACAACAACGTGATGTCAAGGAAACTTATAGGAAGTAGGTGACCACCATAAATGTATAGATCATGTCAAGGAAACCATCGGGACAATTTTAGATATCAATCTAACTAAATCAGATGATGGCAATTTCAACGTCTAAATCTGATGATGACATAAGATAGTGTTGAAAGGGGAGATTAAAATTCATACCTTTTTGAGAGCTTCATTCAGTTTCTTCTGGTATAAGACTAGATCTTCGGGTACTTCACTTCCCCAAGTAGCCAGCTTTTTCTCTTCGGTTGGAGCTGGTGTATCTGTGATCATGTTAAAAAACATACCTTAGTACCATGAAGAATTCAAGATAGCAAGCATTTAATGGCTAACCAGTGATAAGTAAAGAATTTTTTTACAATTAAATAGAACTATATCTTCCCAAGGGTGGTGCAGCGAAGTTTTTTGGGTACAACAAAAAACAAAGGCATGAGAGGCCTATGCCCAAAGTGGACAATATTATATCAATGTAGAGATTTCGATAAGGTTGTCATCCTTATCAGAAAGCTTAGACTTTGAAGGTGTGCTCCTTGATAAGATCTTCTTTAGATACTTGTTGGGTAGTTAGAATGGTAGGTTAGTTAGTTAGTCCTAATATGGGCTATATAATGTACTGCTCTCCCTTAATCAATACCACAAGTATATTCATATCGAGTCAAGTGAGTGTGAGGGACCCTTTGATAGAGTTAGGCTCTATCATTCCTTCAAGATTCCAAATATGAGACTCCCATGTGACATTAATTTGAAGACACTTCCCATTTCTTCTCTATTAGATGCCGCAATCTAGGGGCAGGCCAAGGCCCCAGGTTTAGAGCAGCGTAAGCTCTAAGTTTCCCGGGTAATAAAAAAAAAAAACTTTTTTAGAAAAGCTAATAATAATAATAAAATACAAGACTGGTTCCCAAGTACTAACCTTGAGAAGTGGCTTTACGACCGATGTTCGACGTCATTAAGTCTGCTGCTGCCTCAGCAGCCTCTATTCCAGCAGCCCCAGTACAATAACTGTTCCGGATGGTCTGCTTACAACATTTATAGCCCCATTGCTGAGCCTTCCACCATGAGCCCCAAACACTGGTATGATTATTAATGAACACATCTTCTTCGTACTTACTTTTGGGAAGTGCCATCTCCAGGCCTTTCACAATTCTTCCAGCACGATCATATTCAACTTGGATCTCACTCTGTCCCAGTAGAAGTTCTCGAGGCAGTTTTTCCTCGGCCGCAGCATTTCCGTACTTCTCCACGATGGCATCCTTCGTTTGTGATTTCAACTTCTCTTTTATAACCTTGTAGTTCTGATACATAAGTTCAGCTTGTGATGGAGCAGCTTGCACATGGATATCTTGACCCCTGTCAAATGCTTCCCAAGCATGCACATTAAGTTGCCTGAAATCCAAAGCTTGTCCACTCATTCTATTTTGGTTATCGCCCTAATAAACAAAGACGATCGGATCAACAATTCGATTCATGCTAACTTATAATCAGTACTTTCTTAAAATTGATAACAAACAAAAATTTACACAATTCCATTTCTAATACTTACCAAACAAAATTTCTCATTTGGATCAGCATCAGGAAGAGGATCTTCACGCATGGACCGAGTTTTTGGATCATAATATGCAGAGTTGACATCAAGATTTAAGAGATATTTGGCTGTATCCTCCCGAATACGCAAATTCCTAATATGTGAAGAAATAATCAACTAAGCATTCAAACGTGTTGAATTAGGTTAAATCACCAATCAACCCAAAAGTTCAAGCTGATGGGTTGGGGTAACTTTAATAACAAGATGCATTAGAAAAGAGCTAAGGCTACACAGGGGAGACATAAAAGGATAAACGGTTACTATAAAAATATTATAAAATATACCTTACGGTTCCCGTGCTTCCACCACCGGTAGTACGAACACGCTTCTCAACTTTTGCAAAGTCCATTTGTTTGCTTTCATCAACCTTTGCCTCATCAACCTTCAAATCATCTACATCACTAACTTCAGCATGATCCTCATTTTGCTTATTATTCTTCTCTTCCAATTTTTTAAGCTGTTGTTCTTTCAAAAACTCTCCTTGCTTCATCTCTAGCCTCATACCTCTCAATGACACGAGCATAAGTTGCAGGATCATAGCCGTTCCAACGGTCTCTTTTTCCATCAAAATCCAGTTCAAATGTTTCTATCTTCTCATCTGGTGCTATGTGCATGTTTGTCCACTCTGCCCCAACTTTTCGGGGCCTTTCCATGCACGACTTCGCATTATGCGTCATTGCTCCACAATTTTGACAAGCACCCTTCCTATACTTCTCTGCCTGGTGTATTGTCGCACCTCTGTCGTACCAAGATTTTTGTATAATTCGGATCTGATTTCCATTTTCTTTGATGTTTCAAGCTTGGTCTGTCAACATTAAGATACCAAGGTGCAGAGGACATATATTGAGGAATGTGAGGGTTGATTTCTTTCCCATCTTCATCAACCTCAGCTGGTGCAAGCCCTGCCTTCCTTGCTTCCTCTAGTTCCAGTTTCTTGCGATGATCCTCCCTAGATTTGAAAGCAACTGTGCAATACCCATGAGAGAGTCAGTCAATGCAATGTTAAATAGAAAAAAGTAGAATACTAATCTAAACAATATGGATGTCATCGTCTACGGCCTCCACCAACTTTAAATTCACAAAAGGATATACTGTCTGAGTTAGGATATTGAATATCAAAACATTTGTAAAAAAATAACTATTAAGTAGATATCGATCATAGATCGAAATCTATCTTAGTTATTTAAATTCCTCTAGACCACTGTGCCACCTGCAGCAGAAACAGAAGGGATAGTGAAGAGTAACGCGGAAGTTATTGTGAATCCTAATCAAAGAAGAAAGAAGATCAGTAACATATCCATGGCAATGCAGCAGAATTCATTAAAAAAAAAAAAACACAGAAATTTAATATTCCAAGCGAATTCGTACAAGAAAAAGTGATGGATCGTAAATGAGGAAAATAATTAATAATCAATACCCTTAAACGCTTCTCGAATCTGACTGTAGCAATCTTCAAAGAAAGAAACAGAAGGAACAATTAATCCAAGAAAGACAAAAGGCAGAGGAGAATATATACTACCACCGGTTTATGAATCCTAAACGGAGAAGGTAATAATATGATTCCAATTGTTTTTATATTTTTATTTTTATTTCGAAAAATAAACTTTTTTGTAAATTTAGTGCTTTTTTATATATAAATTCTTATTATAATATAAAAAAAACTCGGTAAATTTATCTTTTAGTCCTTTTATATCGTCTGATTTGCACAATTTAGTAGTTAAATAGTTTCAAAATGTTGCCGTTTTAGCTATGAATTTTGAATTTAGTTTTGATTTAAACTTCTAGTAGGTGGCCTTTGATTTTTTTAAGAATGAAAAGTCATAATTTTGCTCTCTTGTTACTAGAGTCGATACGGCGTCCCAAGGCTTAAAACCAATATATATTTAAAGGTTTGGTTAAAATATTATTTTGATCTCTCAATTATCATCAAAGTTTTATTTTAGTCCCTTAACTTTCATAAGTCCAATTTTGCCTTTGAATTATCACTTTTTTTGTTTCATTTTGTTCATAAAGTTTTAAATGTTCATTTTTGTTTCATTTTGAAGAAGATGATAACAAGTTTTTTTTTTTTTTTTGTCACTTCATCAATTTTTTAATTATGGTTCACATTTTTGTTTAATACAATAACTATTTTTAAACTAAAAAAAAAATTCAAAACTAAAAATGAACATTTTAAAGTTTATGAATCAAAATAGAACAAAAATGATAGCTCAAAAAGACAAAAATTGAATTTTTAATAGTTAACGGAGCAAAATAGAACTTCGATAATAGTTAAAAGATCAAAATAACATAAAATTATATAAATTTATTTTTACTCAAAATAGTTAAATTATTATTTTAGTTTTATGGTAAGAAAGTATATAATATGTCAATCAGACTAACAACTCAACATGAAATTATTTTTAAAATTTATTGATTAAATGGTATTATGGACTTTTTTTTTATTTCGTAAAAGTAACAATAAATAAGAAAATTAATTTTTAGTTTTATGGAAAGTATCCTATTAGTTTTTTGTTTTTTTTAAAGCAAATAAACAAAACATAAAAAATAAAATCGAAATTTTAGGAACAAAAAAGGGGGTTGTTTCCTACATTTTTCCACGAGGTTTCAATCTCTATATTTTTCTTTAATAATAACATGTTATGATGGAAAATACGATTAAATGTTCATATCCTGATATTTAATAACATATGTAGTAATTTCTTAGAAAATATATATATGAATTTGAAATGACATTAGTCAAGAGACATATAGCTCCACCAATTTCTCTGCTCATTAACATATAATGTGTTATAAAATACAGAAAAAATCATAGTTAATTTTTTTTTTTTTTTTTTTTTTTGTGTGACATGGTTAGATTTTACAAAAAAAAAATTATATATTTATTTATTAGAAATAAAATTTTTGACATCATAGAGCTTCTCTACTAATGAATATGTAGTCGAGTTTTTTTTTTTTTTTTTTTTTTGAGAAAATAAGGGTAATGTTTACATTTTTTTTTTATGTAGTTGAGCTATGCTCGCTTTGATCAAAAAAAAAAAACTTTAATTTGACTAATATTTAAATTTTCAATAAACACTTTTGAAATTTATGGAAATGATATTCCTCGACTTCAATGAGTGATCTCTCTATTCTGTGTATAATTCTTGGAATTTTTTTTAGAAGTAATTCAATGTAGGTTAATTATTATTATTATATTTGTTTTTTTTTTTTTACAATATTTATGATTAATACAATTGATCTATTAGTTTTAATTTATGCTTGAATATAAGTTAATGTACAGTTTCCAGTTTAAAATTAGTAGGTTTTATTTTTTTTTAATTTTCGATATATATATTTAAAAAAACCAATATAAGCCTTGAAACTAGTATTATTAATATTATTTAAAATTTAAAATTGTGATTTTAACGATGTCTTACAAAAAAGTGACCTTAATTTAACGAAAAATGAAATGTATTTTATTTACTATAAAAACTGCAAATTTGAATATCTAGTTCTCAAATATAGTGGTTAAACTATTTTTTTAGTATTGTTAAAATAAAAAGAAATGTTAATTTATTAGGTCAATAAACTATAGTTAGGAATTTAATACATAAATTTTCATTGATATGATGTATTTTAGGTGAAACCAAAGACAAAGTCATGCGCGTGTATGTCTAAAGTGGACAATATCATAGTAATGTAGACATTCAAGTAGGATTGTCATCCTTATCAACTGATACTAATATCAATTTTCGAACAAATAATTAATTATTTCTTCCATCATTCACTTCTTTATTCCTCGCAACTCTTTTTTTTTTTTTTTTTTTTTTTTACTTTTTGTCTTCAAAATAGCATGGCCATTGACCGTAGACTAAACCTCAAAAAGTCTTTTTGTTCATTTCCTATTATACCCTTCAACCCCTATCTAATTTACAAGTTGCACCAACAGCCTTAACGGCATTATTCTTCTCGTCACCAATTTCAGAGGTAAATGGAAGACAAATATTTTTAAACTGCATCGTTTTATTAAAACTAAATTGCAGGATCATTTGGCGACCCACCTGCTGTAACGAACACCTTGAACCAAAATTCCATACTATCGTTCATTTTAGTGTCGTTATCGTAAGAGCACCCAAGTTCTATTAATTCCATGGCTCTGAACGGCGATCGGACGTGTTCTTCATCGTTGATCGCCGACGAATTGAGTATTGGCCCGTTGAAATTAGCTGTCGACGGCTCCTCTGGCCAACGCCCACCACATGTTCGATGATATGCCTCAACGATTTCAATGTGGTTTTTGTTCTGGCTTTCATTGTAACCGTCCCACATAGCGGTTGGAGAATGTGGCAATGATGGACGATCGAGGGAAGAAGATGGAAATTCGTATTGGTTAAAGCAATCCAGCTTCTGGCTTGGTTTGGATTTTGCTTCAACAATGGCGGAAACAGCGTTCTTTTTCTTATAAGCATGGCTCTGTTTGTTTATGGCTTGTTTCTTCAAATGGGTATGCCAAAAGTTCTTGACTTCGTTATCGGTTCGGCCTGGTAACTGCGCTGCAATGGCTGACCACCTGCACGTTTTCAATCATTTGAGCTTAAGTGGATAGATTATGGTATGTAAAATTGTGGGGTACTAACCAAAATCATGTTAAATTCATATTGTGCATTTTCACTTGATATATGTTAGGATTACACATTGAAGATGAGATATTTAGTATTAATATTGGTAAAATAGATGAGCTGCTCTAAGATTTTGAGATAGGACACATGTTATTTGTTATTGTATTTGAGTTCATCAAACTTCTAGGATTGGTTCAAAGAACCACCATGGTGATGGATCATGTTGAGTGTTGTAGATTCAACGTTAAAAAGTGAGGAAGTTTCACGACCTTTTAAGTTAACTCTTTTATTTTCGATTGGTTTGAAATGAAATCTAAAGTAAACAAATCGATTTTCGAACTAATAAAAAGATATTGAATCTGTACTGTCTTGAGAAAAATTGTGAAGATTCTACCTTAAAAGTACAAGTAAGACATCTTAGCATTTGATTTTGAAATAGAACATGTACAATCTAATACAATACCTATTGCCAAGCTTTTGATGGAGTTGAAGAATGATGTCCTGTTCGTGTTGGTTGAAATTTCCTCTCTTAATACCAGGTTTCAGGTAGTTTATCCATCGAAGTCTGCAACTCTTTCCACATCGAAGAAGGCCTAAAAAAAACAAACAAAGATCAAACAAAAGAAAGGAAACTAGCCATTTCCCAATGCTGAATTTGATGATTGAAACTTGATCAAAGTACGCACAAGCCAACTCTGACAGTCACGGATATCAAAAAAAAAAAAAAAAAAGCTTACCTGCAAGCTTTGGAAGGGCTCTCCAGTTGCTATGGCCATTTGTTTTTATAAAAGATATCAAAATTTGATCTTCTTCAGCAGTCCATGGCCCCTTTTTCAGACCCATTTTCTCACAGCAAGGACTTCTCACCATTGTTTTTGTTTTCCTCTTCGAAAAGACACTACCTTTTTGGTTGTGCAACTTCGTTTGTAATTAGTAATGGATATGTATATATACACTTTCAATATTAAAAATAAAAAAAAAAGTCTTCTGTGCTTGAATAATCCAACTTGGAGAACATTAAAGAAGCTTCACTTGTGCATATTTTAATTATATTTTATCAAACTTTTGGAAATTTCAAAGAAAATGAAGAAAGAAAGGGAAAGTATGTTAGAAAAAAATGAACCATGCCTTTAAAGGCCTAAAAGGGAAAAGAAGTAGTAATGTATGACTAGTAAAATAAAACTAGTAAAATTAAATTATACACAATATGTGACCGAGGTTTTTTTTTAATTTAGTTGGTAGCATTAAAAAAAAATTGCATGGTAAAATGTTGGATTAATAAATTGAGATAAAAAAAAGTCTAAACATTAAATAATATTTCAAATATGCAATCTACTCGCTCTTGTTTTATGAAATTGATCACATACCATTTAGCAAGGTATCGTATACTTAGTTAATTTTTTATTATTTTTTTTTTTATCATAGTTTCTATCTTTAATGCAGTGATTCGAAGTATTTTGATATTGTATTTGAATTACACGAAATTATATTTTCTTGAATCAAAATGTGTCTACAAGATAAAAGAGATGAACGATGGAATGATATTGAATCATTTATACGTTGATGCTTATGTTAAAACTGAGTTAATTTAAGAAAAAATGTTAAAATCAAAGCAAAAATATAGAAAATTTTCCATGGATAAGTGTTTTTTTTTTTTAAAGGAGATGTGGAAATTCTATGGTTTTCTTTTTGTATTGTCTAGCAAAGGAAATCTATTGTTTTGACTAGAGAAGAAAATATTATACTGCATTAAATAATTAGAATAATTAAATGCTAATTGGAATGTGCGTTTGAATTTCATAGTCTTCAACTATTTAAATCATATGGTCAAAACTTGGTACTACAATTTTCTTGATTTTTTTTATTTTGCCTAGTAGGGTATACATCTATGCAGATATTATATATATATATATATATATATATATATATATATATATATGTTTATTTCATCTTCTATATTTGATGCTTGGTTTGAGTTCAACATTAAAGCTGAAGATCCTAACATATTTGAGACTATAATAGACACAAATGTAAAGTTTTAAATTAATTCAACCGACATAAATATATATGTGTTATATAAAAAGATCGATCATGATGATTTCGAATCTCTCCGCCCAAATTTGTATTTGAATAAAAAAGTACCTTTGTGATCTTAAATTTACACTAGTAGAAAAGTCTTATATAATGACTATATTTTAGAGTCATATACATTTTTTATGACTCAAAATTAGAGTAGTAGTATCTCATGTCAGGGTAAGCTCAATCATGACACTTTCAAATAGAACCAATTATGACCGTATATTATAGTCATAGTTGAATCAGTAATGACACGTATATATAGCCATTGAAGAAGTAATAACGACATTAATAAAAATATCATAATCGAAACATTTATGACATTATATTATAGTCATGATTGATCATTCATACACATAATCAATGAAGAATTATAATGACACGATAGTATTGTCATTATAGTTTATATATTGACACTTTTTTATAGTAATTGATCAATATAATATACTATTTATTTATGTCAATTTATACGTTTACATGATAATTTTTGTTTGTGCCCTTACTTGTTAATAAATATTTATAATATGCATCCACAAAACCAAACAAATAAGTTTCAATAGATATCATATCATATATAGCTTAACAATTTATACAATACACTAAAGCAAAAAAATGACTTGGCATATCAACACATTCGATAGTTTCTTAAAATGTCTAGAAAATGTTTGGAAACTAAAAAATTTAAAGCGTCACAAAAAATATGGTCTAGTGTTGTTTGGTTGTCCAGATAGTGATATGGTCATTTCAATATATATACACGTTTTTCTGAAGTACAATGCATAGCATTTGTATACAATTTTAAATCAATTA
>JBBMEG010000021.1:3603450-3629131 GCA_037832605.1 Cyclanthera cordifolia
TTCAAATTATCCCTTACCTACCCCGTTTATGAGGATGAATTTCGAGCGATATGTCGTTCCTGGATTTTCTGATGAAAACCCCAAAGAAGCTTCCGCAACGGAGACCGATCGTAGGAGTACGAAAATATCGTAGAACTTGAAGTGGATTATCAGTCACCTGCACGACATGTCGTCTTGGGAAATTAATCATTCTTCTGATTATGTTGAAATGCCGTTGACTGAATCTAGACGACAAATCGGCTCTTTAACTAATACTGTAGTTTATTAAAACGGGCTTGAAGGTACCCGTTGGGCCGCCTAAAATCTAACAGGCCCATGGATGTTGTTAGAGCCGGTGGATGTAGACCGTATTTTATTGAATTTATTTTCTAATATATTAAAAAAAATAGAAAATTTATAAAACTAGTCAAATCTATCAAATAATTATAAATATGATCTTCAAATTTAGTCATAGCATTGATGACTATTATTTCTTTCTTTTTTTTTCATACAATATAACATTTATAATATCATATTAAAATACTTTAGAATTTCCTACTTTTTATAATTATTTTGTGAGAATAATTTATTCAATACAATTTTTTTTTTTAATAAGTTCCAAACCTATATCATTTTAGTAGTTTATAAAAATTTATGTCACTTGAATGAGGTTCTTGTTTTGTTTTTTGTTTTTTTTTTTTTTTAGATTACAACAATTGAGGATAGAGGAATTCGAACTCGTGACCACGTTTGTTGATGTCGTTGAGCTACTGTTCTTTTGGCGAATGAGATTCTTGTTAGTTACGTTAAACCTCACAATAGAAAAGTTAGCTTTTGTAAATTGATCTGTAAAGGTAGGAAAAGAGGATGAGAATTGGCGATATGCAATTAAAAGTGGTATCTTCGTTGCTATTTTAATGAAATGTCAAATATCTTTCCGCCCCACCCCCACATGCATGCAACTCAAATAATGTATAAACCTAATTAATATTCTACGCTCAAACAAATATGAATAATTGAAGTTGTGAATATTTTCCTTCTATCTATAAAGGAGGAAGGACCATAAGGTGATTGAATTAAGTTAACAATATATTTGGAGCGTGTTAATGTTTTTTTTAATTGAGTTAATTTTTGGATTGAGCAATAAATAATTAATGGGAAAATTGCACAAATCACGTTTTGTAACAATTAAGTCTTAAACTTTTAATTTGAGATTTTAACACGTGTGAATAAAGTAAGATTGTTCAAAAAATATTTAGTCTTTATTTTGTTCTCTATAACTAGAGAAATTCATAATTTATTACATGTTAGAAATTTATAATGAAAAATTTGTAAATTAATGAATTTTTTAGATGTGTATATATTTGTTAACTAATGAGTTTTTTCAGTATCATAATATTTTTCTTAGAAATATTAAAAAATGTTAATTATTAAAAAAATTCCAATCATTTTTTTCTTGACATAAAAATATCATTAATTATTAAAAAACATTAAAGTAAAAAATTTAAACAAAAAAAAAAATCAAAATTTTAACAATTTCATTAAAAAGAATTATTAATAAATATATTTTTTATTCTATTTCTTAATGCTTTTATATTCAATTTTTTAATTTTAAAATTTTCTAGAGAAAATTACTATACTATCAAAAAGATCTATAAATTAACAAATATACACATTAAAAAAAATTCATTAGTTTATATATTTTGCATTATAAATTTAAATTATGAATTTCTCTAGTCATAAACTTTTAGAGAGACAAAAAAAAAATTAAATATTTTTTTGTACAATTTTACCTTATCCACACATGTGAAAATCTCTTAAAATTAAATTAAAATAAGTTAATTGCAACACTATTCAAACTTTAGGAGAGATGATTATTCAAATAGAAAATTTAAGACTTAATTGTTACTTTATAAGTAGTTTGTGCAATTTTCCCAAAATTAATTAAATTAACTCCATTAGTTCGAACTTATTATTAATAAAAAAAATTATTTGGTTTACTTTCAACATGATTATATATATTTATTATATTAATATTATTCATTTTTTTTACAGTCCAAAATTCTATAAATATTGTTTATGTATATATAAAACAAAATTTAATTGTTAATTGAAGTTATTACTTATTAGGTTGGTTTCTATAAAAAATTAAGAATATATATATATATATATATCATCTCTAATTGGTGGAAACAGACGAAATTGATTGCTTTAGTCAAACTTTAATCACTGAAAACTTAGGACCCAAGTTTGTTGTGGTTTAATGGACAGGCGCGCTTGGCCGAAAGTGATATTTTCTCTAAGAACTCCCCTCATCTTTGAAACAATTTCCATTTTGACATCTTACATAAATGATTCTATTTGTAAGTATGAAAATGTTTTTTTTTTTTTTTTTTTTTTTTGCCAATACAAGCATAACTTAGTTGCATCAATTGTTTATTTCAGTTCAACACCACGTTACAGTTAGTAGTTTAGTTAAACACTATGTCACATATTCAATTTTGAAAATTGATATTTGACTCTCAAATATGAGATCATTTGTGCTAAGATTTATGGTCATTTTCCTCCAATTTGTATTAAAAAAAAATTGGTCGTTTGTTATTATAACACCTAATATTCACTATTTCAATTTTTTTATGATATAAAATTTTAAATTTATATGATTTGAAAAATATAAAACTTAGTCTCTATCATTTGAAAATGATGTAGTTTAGTAACTACAACAAATTTGGAATCCTATGAAAAAAAAAGTATTGTCACATATCACTTTTTATGACAATTATTTTAATGTTATGTTATCACTTGTTGTGGTATGTATTTCATGACATACAATATAAAATTTATTTCATGATTTAATGGATTGTCATGGAATCTAATAATTGTAGTTGTGAGTCTCTATTGTTTAATAAAATATAAATAACAGTTAATGATATTCACAAATCGTAGTCTAATTAAATACGTAGATGTAATTTCTGATGTATGAATAATACGTTTTGTCCAATCAATTATATATCTCACATTTTCATCATTAAACATATAAATAATTAGCTTCTAATATTTTATTCACCAATGATTACAAACAACGTAACTATTTTTTATATTTTATGAAACTCTAGAAACTAAATTATAATTTTTCAAATTATATAGACTAGTTTGTTGATTTCTTCAAATATAGACTAAAGCCTAGATTTTTGAGTTATGATATATATTTTTTTAAGTATAAAGATTAAATTTTAATCCTAATTTATTTCAAGTAACAAATATGGGTAATAATATGCCTAACCAATATAGAGATAGACACACTTGAAACTATATTTCCCACTTGTTACCGACCAAAACTAATATATGATAGCTAAAATAGTTACTTTACATCCTTTTAAAACTAAAATGATTAAAGTAGAAAAATTTAAAATGGTGAGGAAACCAAACATTTTTAAAGTTCATAATTAAATATATATTTAATTTAAGAAACTAAAATGGTAATTACCCTCATTCTACTATGATGATTATTGTACTTTCAAATTCAACCCATTCAAAAAAAATAATTAGATTGATTTTACAAAAATTTAAATATTAAAAGAGTAAAGAAAATTTAAACTTAAAAGAAGAAGTTTATTATTATTATTATTATTATTTGAGAATCAAATTTAATAATTTTTTAATATGAGATTTTTTTTTTTTTTTTGTAATATAAGAATGAAAGCATCAAAAAATTTAAAAGTATTTTTCTAATAAATATATGTAATTATAATTAAAAAGGAAAAAAACTAATTTTAAAATGAAGGTAATGCTTTTTTTTTTTTTTTCTTTACAACAAGGCAGGTTTTTT
This sequence comes from Cyclanthera cordifolia, assembly GCA_037832605.1. NCBI lineage: Eukaryota > Viridiplantae > Streptophyta > Magnoliopsida > Cucurbitales > Cucurbitaceae > Cyclanthera > Cyclanthera cordifolia. The sequence continues at coordinate 3,607,259 of JBBMEG010000021.1, forward strand.
GTTTGAAGAAAAATTGATTTTCTTTCATAGCTCCATAAAAAAGTATCCATTAATCATTCTGAGAACCCATTCCTCTGTTTATCTCTCTCCAATGTCTCGCTCAAAAATGGAGAAGAAGCTTCGTACGGCGAAGAAGGCATGGAAGAAACTAGCCAACTCGATACAATCCAAATTCCACGCGCTCAGCATCTCCAAATCCATCAACGCAGCCACGCGCCGCCTCATCTCCACCGTCCAACGCTCCCTCCGCCTCCTAATCCCCTCGAAATTTCGCCGCCGCCTTCTAAGCCCTAATTCCTCTCCTTCTTCATATTACCGCCGCAATCAAAATCAAAATCTCCGCCAATACGATCAGCATCTTCACAATCCAAACAGCTTAACAGCAATCCACATCGACGAGCTTTTCGCAGATCCGGCGGCGGCGATTGCGGGAACGAGCAGAAAAGGAAAAGAAGTGATCGAAGAGAGGAACGATAATAAGACGGGTGTCTACAGCATTGAAGATGCTTGGAAAATCGTGGTGGCTTCGTCGCCGCATCTACGGCCGGTGGATGAACGAGCGGAGGAATTCATAAGAAAATTCCGGCAAGAGATTGTTCTTGACAAGGAGAAATCGCTTCTCGAGTTTCAACAGATGTTGGCTCGCAGTACCTGATTGATGATTTCGTTTGATTATACATGTTCATAATTTAAATATGCATATGGGTCTTTTTTTACAGGTAACAATATGAGATTCACACAAATTATTTTTTTAAAATTGGGGATTTGTTGAAGAAGTATTAAGCTTACTGATGTTATTTTCTTTTTTGAAGTATTTTCATAGTGTGGTTTGAACGTAAAGTGTGTATGGAAGATGTTGAAAAGTTGCTGTTAATTTTTCTTTACTGATTGAAGTGATTTTGGTTTTCGGTTTCTTTTTTTAATTTTTGTTCTAATTTTGATAGAGATATTCTTATTAAAATTTGTTCTATAATAAATTGAAGTCAACATTAATTAAAATTAGTTCAATGATATTTATAATTTCACTACAAGCAAAGATCATGCGAAATAGTATAAAAATTTATAAAAGAATATGGTTATGTAAAAATAAGGATTTTTTTTTTTTTTTAAGTATTGAAACGGAAAACAAAACAAACTTAGAATTAAATTTTATAGAAAATTATATCGAAAGTTCAATGACAAAATGAAATAAATAATAAAATTTAAGCCCAAAATGATATCTTACAGTAATTGAGATAATTGTAAAAAAACAAAATGTTAAGAAATGTATAAGTTGAAACAACAATATATTAACCTCAAAACAAATAAAATAAAAATAAATAAATATATGTGTGTTTATCATTTTGGTCCTCCAACTATTATCAAAAATTTATTTTAATCTCTCAACTTTCAAAAATTCAATTTTGATTTTAAACTATTATTTTTTTTTTTCTATTTTGATCATAAACTTTAAAATGTTTAGTCTGTCTATAAAGTTTAAAAATAGTTCTTAAAAAAAAAAATAATAATAAATATATATATATATATATTAAAATGATTAAAAATACTCTACCACCCACCATTCCAGCTCACTAATTCAATGACTCGCCTCATCAATCCTTTTGAATGTAGTGTTGACGACAGTCAAAAGTATTTCAAATACAATTTTAAATTTTCAGGTGACAGTTCAATATTTTGGAGAAAACCAAACAAAAGAAAAGTACAAAAATACTTAAAAAGAAAATTAAAGTAGTTATATATATATATACATATATATTTTAGATTACAACAATTAGAGTAGAAGTATTATAATCCTTGATCTCATAGTTCTTGAGTATACAATAATATTGTTGAGATACAACTCTTTTGACTAAAGTAATTCAACATTGACAAGATAAAAAGAAAAATCATAAAGATATGAGATAATAAACAACAAAATTATGAAAACCTAGTCCAAAATAAACAGCCAATATGGGTATATGTTGATAATATAATAAAATATAGAAATATTGTGAGTCAGAAGCAAAGAATAATAAAACTTTACTTGCAGTACCAACTTTGTAATATAAGAAATTAGTTGGATTTGGAGCAACCCAAGAATCACAATTCACATAATTCCTCTTATCATTATTCCATTATTCCTTCCTCACTTGTGAAATGAGTTATAATTGTTTGATGGTCTATGAAATTTCTCACCTTTCAAACCCCCTTAGGCAGGTATGACAATTACATCCAAACGAACTATTACTTCAATTTCTATTTCAAACCATATAATTCTCTAAATTTAAATTCTAACCAGTGACCACAAGCAAACGAAGACTTAAGAAAAGCTTATCGTAAAAAAGATCGTTATTATATTGATTACAAAAAACTATACTTACAACCTTTAATATCAGGTTAGGACACGGGGAAAGTGGATCAGTTACAACTAAACTTAGCAATTAGAAGAAATGAAAAAGATAATTATTATATACAATTAGTAAGAAACAATTCAAGAAATAGATACAAAAAAACTATTTCTTGAAGTCCTTCGTGGGATCATCGCAGTGTATCTTCTTCAATCGATAAGCCCCCATATGCTCTGCAGTTATCTGAAAATAAACACAAAAAAACATTATTTTAAAATGACTACGCAATTTTGCAATAAAATTTATGATATTTATGAAGCGAAAAGAAAGAATTTCATACCTCATCGTTCCATGTAACGTTGTACTTTCGCTTTCTTTCGTCTTTCTCCTCCTTTGTTCTTTCACTCTCCTGGTGACATCAAAATCAAAACTTAGAAACACTAGAATGATTGCACGCTTAAGGATCTAAGAAGTTATGAGTTCAATTGTTTCCTTCAGATGTAGGGTTAGGGGATCTATCTCATAAGAATAGTCTGTATGCGTGTAAGCTATTCCAGATACTAAATGATATAAAAAAAACTAAATAGTGAAGATAAAATGATTGCAGGCTGATTAAATTAATTCTCACCATCTTTAGAGCTGTAGAGAGTTTCTTAGGATCAAGGACAAGACCATCAGGTACTTCACTCCCCCAAGTAGGCAGCTTTGTCTTTTTAAAAGCAATATTAGAATTCATCAAGTCTGTTGCTGCCTCAGCAGCCTCAACTCCAGCAGCTCCAGTGCAGTAGCTGTTCTGTACAGTTTGCTTACAGCATTTGTAGCCCCATTGCTGGTCCTTCCACCACGACCCCCAAGCGCTCATGTGGTTGTTTATGTAAACGTCTTCCTCATATTTACTTTTAAGAACAGCAGTCTCCTTTAATGAAAAGAAAATAAATAAATAACAATCAATCAATCAATCAGTAACACAACTATAAAACTTTTGGTTAGAGGGCAAAAGAGATGCCCAAAATACACAACCAAATGTATAATAAGTCAAAAACGGATAGAAGTGCTAGTACAAAATACATAAAAAGCAGGAAGCATAAAAAAGATGATCTAGTTTAGCATCATAATAATTTGATCTCAATATTCAAAACATTGAAATAATATATATGTAACTCAGTGGATTTGTTTGGACAGATGGTTTTGATAATGAGGGGTAATGGTTATGAGGGATTTGGCAAAAATAAAACTTGGTTTGAATAGATGAGTTATGGTGGTTGTGACAGAAACTTAGTTATGAGTGATTGCGACAGAAATACTTATGAGTGATTGCGGTACAAAACACTCGTTCTGATTGAGGGCTTATAAGTGGTTGTTTCTATGTGATAGAAATTTCTTATTTGAATAGTGGGGTTATGTGTGGTTATATAAAGATTTGATACTGTACTGGGATCTATGGTTGTTTATGGAGGTTTAATGAAACTGTTATGGAGGCTTTTATGGGGGCTTTTTGGAGGTTTTCATGGGATTAGGCCAACCCCTGAACAAACTCTTCAAACCCTCTATCAAAACACACTCAAAATTCTATAAAATATGCTTTATGACAGTGAAATAATTTTAAAAGATATGTAATGCAATACATACCTGCCAATTAATGATCCTTCCATTAAGATCATGTTCAATTTGACTCTCAGTTTGGCCAAATAAAAGTTCCTGGGGCAGCTTATTCTGATCAGCAGCATTCCCATATTTCTCCATAATAGCATTTTTCGTTTGTGACTTCAACTTCTCTTTAATAAGTTTAAAGTTTCTATAGAGAAGTTCAGCTTCTGATGGAGCAGCTTGTGGATGGATATCTCGACCTTTGTCAATTACTTCCCTAGCATGAACATTCAGTAGCTTGAAATCCAGAGCTTGTCCAGTAAGTCGATTTTGGTTATCGCCCTGTTATTAGAACAAGTTAAAGATGATTCACGAATAAATTGACATGAGTTTAAGTATAAGTAAAGCAGTAAAGCAAATAGAAACTCAATGATTCCATGTTCTCGAATACTTACTTCGTAAATCTTCTCATTTGGATCGACTAAAGGAAGAGGATCCTAATAAGCAGAATTATGATTCAAGTTATAAAGATAATTTGCTGTATCCTCCCGAATACGCAAGTTCCTAATATGATGGGAATAAACAATTAGTATCCAATGAACTAAGAGTATGGTAATACTGAAGAAATAACAATCCATAAACATATACCTTACTGTTCCAGTGCATCCACCACCAGTTGTACGAACTCGTTTCTGAAGCTTTGCAAACTCCATTTGGTTTCTTTCATCAATCTCGAAATCATCTTCAACACTAGATACATCATTATCACTAAGCTTATCATTTTCATCTTCAATTGTTTTCAATTTTTTCTGTTCTAAATATTTTCTTCTCGCCTCATCTCGAGCCTCATATCTGACAACAACGTCACAAGCATAGTTGTCGGTATCATAATCACTCCAGCGATCCCTTTTCGCATCGTAATTTGACTTTGAATTGGTAGAATTCCTTTGGTGTTTTAAACTCTGGAACGAATAGAATTAAAAGAAATTCAATCAATCTGATAATGTGTATGTATATATATATACAAGAAAGAAAAAAAAAGAACTAAAGTGAGAATGAGAGAGAGGGAAAAAGAGACTCACATGGCCATTGGAATTAAGATACCATGGAGCAGAAGAAATATAGTGAGGAATGTGAGGGTTAATCTGTTTGCCATGTTCATCAATATCAGGCTTCACAAGCCTTTATTTTTTATGTTCTTTCTCCCATTAAAGTTGTTCGCAACGATCTTCCCATGTGAGAGTCCACCATCTTCATCTTCATCTTCATCTTCATCTTCAGGAGAAGGATGAGGGATTATCGAGAATAAGCCGAAGAAGACAAGAACCAGGGCGAATTTGAACCCTAAAATCGATTATCAATCGAACTGATCGACCTCCCGCTTAGAAACAAGGAGTGGAAATAGGAGAGTTTATATAGATTTCGTATCTTAACATATATCATCAACATTCATAAACATATTTCCTTTCAAATTTTTGTAAAAATTCAACATTAAATATAACTAATTTTATCTTATCTTACTATTTAAAGTGGGTTTAGCGGCGAGAATAAAAAAAAATATATATATTTTACATCGGCTTTTTATAACATTAACAAGCCCAGTTGATGGTTTTTAACCATAAGTAAATAAATCTGGTTTAATCAAGTATTAATTAAATAAAAAAACTAATTTAAAAAAAAATTAATTATTTTTTTTTTTAGTATAATTGGAAAACGGGATTATAACAAATGCACTACTACTATCTAATATATCAAACAATAAAATATCAATTTTTATGATTAAACCATGATGTTGATGTTGAATTATAATAATATCAAACAATAAAATTGCTACGCCACTATTTCACTATTTTATCTTATTATCTTATTAAAATTTTATTAACATTAATAAGCATTGATTGATTTTTCTTTTTTTATTATTATTAAAATGAGTAAAGAACTTTAATTTAAAAACATTGATAACATATTTTATAAATAGATAGTTTTTAGGAAAAGTGTTAAAACATGTCATATTAATCTTAAATATTGTTTGAAAATTTCATCTAATCGCTTAAATTTGAGATTTTTTTTTCAAAAAATAATAATTTAATATTTCAATGTATCTTTTATTCGTATTTATAAGTCCCTTTTTTAAACAAAAGTGGACATTTCGATTTACATTTTGTTAACCATTTAAAGTAAATTTTTATAATTTGAGTCAATAAAAATTTAATTAAAATATAATTACCACATCCAAAATAACTTATCATTTGAAATAGGAAATTATTAAAAATAAGTTTTTACGATAATTTATAACAATTTATTAGTCTGACATCTTTCAAAATAACTTATCATTTTAATCACTTAAAATAATCGTCAACAATTATTCAATCAAACACTTAGAAGAGTATTTGTAGAAAGTTAAGTTTTCTAATTTAATTGAATAAATAGTTAAAATTATTTTCGGATAGTTTAAACAAATTTTGGAGATGTCACAATTTGATTCATTCCAAAATTATCCTCTAGATTAATTAATTAAATAACCCAATTAATTAATTTAGTCACACCCACCACTCCCTTGAATTAAAACTACGATAACAGATTTTTAAATATTGCTTTAATAACTCGTTCCTTCTTTTAATTTTTAAATATCAAATTTAATAATTATGATTTCAAAGTTTATCTATTTTTAGATATATCTTAATAAATCATTTATTTATAAATTTTCATAGATTTTGATTGTGAAATCCCCTTCCGCCAAATATTTTTGTGTGTATGTGTGTGTGTTTTTTACATTTTAAAATATTTTTGTGTTTTTTTTTTTTACATTTTTTTATGTGGATTTTCATAGTTTCTTATAGAATTTTCAATAAGTCAATATTGTTCAAATATCTCTTAATCGATTATGAATTCCAAGTTTTTTTTCTTGCTTGCTCATATGAAATATAGTGTCTTTTGATCTTCAAGATTCCATGAGTTATATTTATTAAATTTTGTTAAATTTTGTTTTTTTTTTTTAATGGAACTAAAACTTATAGTTTGTGGAGATGGTAGGTTATTACTGAGTAAATTTAAAATACAATCAATTAAGTTCATTTGCTCTCTAGTCAAGATTCTTTAAATAGAAATTTTAATTCTTAGTTTATATTTTGATAGGTGGAATCTAAAAATTCAATTATTTATATCACCAAATTATAATTAATATAAGGTATAATAGTATTACAATTTAAACAAACAATTATTTAAGAATGTTTTAATTTGCAAGAGTCATTATTTGTTTTTAGTATATAAACTCCTCCTCAACACCTCAACTATTTCTCAATTTTTTTTCCAACATCTCATCTTTTTTCCTGACTGCAAATCTTAACAAAAAAAAGTTTTTCCATCATCTACTCTTTAATATTAAGCCCCTAAAATTTGTCATTTTAAAAATATATTTATTAAATTTAATCATTTCTCTAATTAACCCAACTTTTATTTTATTAAGTTATAAAATAAAAGCCAAAGTAAGTATAGTTCAACAGACACTAGTGATGCCTTGACATCCGCTCGATCAAGTGGTTCGATTGTAGTACTCTCTATAGAGTTGGATTTAAATTTAATAGAAGCATGAAATCTATCTTTAACCCAACTCAACCAAAATATGAGGGTTTTTTTTTTTTTTTTGAGATTACAAAAATTAGAGATTAGAAGATTCAAACCGATGACTTCATGTTCCTTCGGCGTTCACTGATGTTCTTTTGGCATTAACTAATACCCATCTAATGTATGTCTTTGGTCTCACGTATCGTGTCATTAACACTGAAAATATTGTTGCCACACACTTCATAATACACGTTGAAGAGAAGAACATCCCAGTCTGAAAGCTCAGATGTCTGGTTCCATCAATGTTTAAAGTAATCATAGCAACTAATATTTACAACACCTGTAGGGCTAAGTTAGTTAAGAAAATCCTTCATGGGATCATCATGATGAACCTTCTTCATCCTATATGCCTCCATGTCCTCCGCAGTTACCTGCACAACCGCGAAACGCATTATTTTTCAGCCAAAGAATAAACTCTAACGCGTATCTCGATCAAGTTATGACAGACTGATTCTACAACATTTGATCGTCAAAGAAGCACGCATAAAATTAAACGGACATCCATAACTTTTGACCTACGATGGCACAACCTATTGATTAAAGCAAAAAAAGTAACATACCTCATCATTCCATCTCACATTGTATTTACGCTTTCTTTCATCCTTCTCCTCCCTCCTCTTTTCATCCTCCTGCAAAATAGAAAGTTTAACAAGCATCTACGAAAAGAAAAAAAAAATCATTTATATATCAAACTACAAGATTAGGAGGCTAGAAGGGACAAGTTTTCAATCTATAAATAAATCAGGTGATTACACGAGATATTGCTGGAAGAAGCAATTAAATTTCATACCTTCTTGAGAGCTTCATTAAGTTTCTTCTTGTCTAGTACGATATCATCAGGTACTTCACTTCCCCAAGTCGCCATGTTTTTCTCCTCCGTTTGGGCTGGTGTATCTGCGTTGATGTTTAAAAAGCCATTCATTGACCTTAGTACCATTAAGAATTGAAGATGGCAAGAATTTAATAGCTAACTGATGATAAGTGAAAAACAAAATTAATACATTTTTAAATAAAGTTGCATCCATGCAAGCGTTGTGTAGTGGACATAACAAAAGCCCATTAGTGACGACAGAATTACGCAAATACAAAAAGTTCCAATTATTCATGCAGTGAGCTAACACTAGTAACAAAAACATATTTAACACATTTAAGAATACATTCCAGATTCAATTTTATAAAATCTTTAATACTGGCCCCCATGTACTAACCTTCAGAAGTTACTTTACGAGCAATATTAGACTTCATCAAGTCCGCTGATGCCTCGGCCGCAGCAATTCCAGCAGCTCCAGTGCAATAACTGTTCCGGATGGTCTGCTTACAGCACTTATAACCCCACTGGTGATCCTTCCACCATGAGCCCCAAACACTAGTGTGGTTATTTATGAACACGTCTTCTTCATATTTACTTTTTGGAATAGCCATCTCCTTCAAGGGGGAAATAAGTATTCAGAATAAAGCAAGCATCCTTCTCAATCAAACGTAACTACAGTCTACAGCCCTTAATAGGTATAAATGGATAGACCTGATGAGTGATACGTTTTAGGCATAACAACATTTATTGTACGAGACTTGGTGTTAATATTATTTTTCTAAAATGTGGCCCATTGGATTTCCCATTATGGGAATTGGGGAAGTTTTAATATACTCACGCTGTACATTTAGAAAAAAATAAAAACTATAATTCCATAATACCCTCATTGGTAAAATACATCTAATCGTGAATTTTAAAATTTGTTTTAACTTACAAGAATAAAATATAGTTGGTCGTATTAAATCTCAGTAGAAACAAAGTGGACATACGATAGGAATGATACTATTGTAAAGAAAAACCAGATAGATAATAGCTCAAAGTTGATTAAATATGCTTCATGTCAATGAAGTAGCTCTCTATCAATGAAAATAAAAAAAATGCGCTCAGACAGATTTAATACCAGGCCTTTAACAATTCTGCCAGCACGGTCATATTCAACTTGCCTCTCACTCTGTCCCAGTAAAAGTTCTCGAGGCAACTTTTCCTCTGCAGCCGCATTGCCATACTTCTCCATGATAGCATCCTTTGTGTGCGACTTCAACTTCTCTTTAATAACCTTGTAGTTCTTGTACAGAAGTTCAGCTTGGGATGGAGCAGCTTGCATATGGATATCTTGACCTTTGTCAAATGCTTCCCAAGCATGCACATTCAGTTGCTTGAAATCCAAAGCTTGCCCACTGACCCTATTTTTGTTGTCGCCCTGTTATACAAAGAATAGTAACAAATTAGATAAATTCAAACGATAGCTATTACTATGTTAAAACTGAGATCAAGTAAGAATTCCACTATCCCCATTTCGATACTTACCACATAAAATTTTTCATTTGGATCAGCATCAGGGAGAGGATCTTCACGCATGGACCGAGTTTTCGGATCATAATAAGCAGAATTGACATCAAGATTCAAAAGATATTTTGCTGTATCCTCCCGAATACGCAGGTTCCTAGGAAGCAAAGAAATAATTAATACAGCATTCAGAAGACGCTCTAGAAAATAACTAAAGTTGAGCAGGGGAAACATAAAAGCATAAACAAATAAAATAATAATAACAAGACATACCTTACAGTTCCCGTGCTTCCACCACCTGTTGTACGAACACGCTTCTCAACTTTTGCAAAGTCCATTTGTTTGCTTTCATCAACCTTTGCCTCATCAACCTTTAAATCATCATCATCCTCTTCATCCTCACTAACTTCAGCATCCTCATTTGGCTTATTATTTTTCTCTTCCAAATTTTTAAGTTGTTGTTCTTTCAAAAATTTTCTCCTTGCTTCATCTCTAGCCTCATACCTCTCAATGACACGAGCATAGGTTGCTGGATCATAACCATTCCAACGATCTCTTTTTCCGTCATAATCTAGTTCAAATGTCTCAATCTTCTCATCTGGTGCTATGTGCATGCTTGTCCATTTTGCTCCAATCTTTCGGGGCCTTTCCATGCATGACTTTGCATCATGTGTCATTGCTCCACAACTGGACAAGCAATAAAATATATATGTAAGTCATAAGAAAACTAAATTAAACAGTATTGTTGGGAAATAGTATAACTATGGGTCGGGAAAATTTATATAGGGAGGGGATTTCCATTTTATCACAAAACCTAAACCAAGTTAGGAAAATAGTTCCAAACCTAATATTTTAGACTAGACATTGTCAAGTGGCAGTAAAATAAGTAAATACACCTGCAAGAGAGAAAGCAATAGTTTTGTTTTGATTAGCATAAAATCGAAGCCACCCACCTGTAGTGTAGACAACTATTTGGTTTCAAAGATGGCCCGACTACATACCCAGTGCGCCAAGCCGATCACAAGGACAAGGACCCTTTACCTTATAGATATAACCTAAGCATCTATATTTCATCTCTCAAACACTAACCCACAACTATGAATGATACCTTATTTCAAAGTAAAATATTTAATAACCGACTAAAATCCTGATTCATAGTCCAATTACTAGTATATTTTTTATATGGGCATGTATTAATATTAATAATAAATTTAAGTATGCCAACAGTCATTGGCTGAGGAATATACATAGTGATGAACAAGGAGGAATACATTACAACCGACTTACTTCTCACATGCACCCTTCCTATATTTCTCTGCCTGGTGTATTTTGGCACCTCTATCATACCAGGATTTTGTATAATTAGGATCTGATTTCCATTTCCTTTGATGTTTTAAACTCTGGAATAAAGTCAATAGAAAATAAATCATCATGAACAACCAACATAAAATCTAGAGAGAGGAGGAGAAAGAAACTCACTGGTCTCTCAGCATTAAGATACCAAGGTGCAGAGGACATATATTGAGGAATGTGAGGGTTGATTTCTTTCCCATCTTCATCAACTTCAGCTGGCGCAAGCCCAGCCTTCCGTGCTTCCTCTAATTCAAGTTGTTTTCGGTGATCCTCCCTGGATTTGAAAGCAACTGCAATGCCAACAAGAGAATTAATCAAAACAGTGTTTAATAAAGCAGGAGCATTGTTTAAAAAATCAATCAGGCTGTACACCTCAAGGCATGCCTTGAGGCGCGGCGGGGCAGTAACAAAATACTTCAAGGTTTACACCTTAAGGGTAAAAAAAGAAGCATATGCCTCAAAGCAAACATCTCAAAGGCAAAAAAGCTTTAGCCTCTTTTTGTGGTTATGTATATAAGGTTCTATGTTTTATGATTTAAAGATATTCTTTAATCAAAATGAGGCTAACTCCTAGTTGCGCCTCACCTCTACATGAGAAAAATGTCTCGAGGTTTCATTAAGCTTTTTAAAACATTAAACAAGAGCACATGAATAAAATCAATAATTTAAACTATGTGGGAGCCCTCTTCTGTTCTCGGTTAATAGAGTAAAATTGCAGTAAAATTATTTGCATACAAAATAATACCTGATGCAGTAGCCATCTTCAGAAAGAGAAGGGATGTTTGAGAGTAACGCTGAAGTGATTGTCAACCCTAACAAAATAACTCAGGAAGATGAAAGCCAGTATGTGGTTGTGGCAACAGATTTAGTTAAACAACACTCAAAAATTCAATCTTCCCAGATAGAAACGGAACGCAAAATATAATCGAATACACAGAAATCAGGATTTATACAAGAAAAAGTAAAACGTGATTAGATTCTTTAATGAGGATCGAGGAAGATTATTAATACCCTCAAAAGTTTCTTTTCTGAACAAATCAATTTAATAAGGCATATAAACTGACCTTGAAACTAGTTGACTCGGACAATCTTCCCAGATAGAAATGGAACCAAATTTTAATCGAATAGACAGAAATCAGAGCGTGCAAGTGCAGGGAATAAATAAATACCAACGTTTACAGAATGGTAAATGTAATAGGAATAAGAATAGTAGTCTATAGGGTTCATCTACACCGCCTTACGCGTTTCTTTATTTTTTTTCCAAATAAGAATACATAATGGAATTGGCGAATGATATACAACGGGTATTAAATATTAACTCGTAGAATAAGATCAAGTGAGCTACCTACGATACAGATCTGATTACTCAATTTTTTCTACGGGAATTTAACCGGTTTTGAAGGATTAACATAAACAGTCCATGAATTAGGTTTTGAAGGGTTAACCTAGGTAGTCCATGATACGGGTTTTGAAGGATTAACCTAAAAATTCGTGATAATCCTCTAAAGGGATGATCAATCGAACTGATCGACTTCGACTTGAAACATTTGAACAAATCTGCAGATTTCACAGAGATTGTAATAGAAAAAAATACCTGAAATTGAGATATGGAAAAAATCAAACGAGTGCCAACGTCAAAAAAGCGGCGAGATTGATTGAACGGAAGCAGCACGGAAAGGCGAATCGATGCGGCGAAATTGTGGGCGGTGCCGATAACGGAGGAAACTGGCGGCAGAGCTAGCGAGACAGATAAAGAGAAAATATATTGATAATTTTTTTTCTTTTTATTTATTATTGAAAATAGAACTGGGACTGGTTCTGGGCTGGGCCAAGTTATGGGTTGGGATGTAAAAGAGGGCTAAAAGTAAACTAGGAAAATACACATGAATATAGGGAAATTAGAAGCAAATTACTACTTTATTTAAAATTCATTAACAAAATAACTAAAATGGTCAATTATATATATTTAATATGATTTAGAGAAAATTGAGTTTTGTCTAATGATTTAGTATATAGTTTTGAGAAATATAAAATTTTAATTTTTATAATTAGAAGAAACATAACTTTGTCTCAAGGATGTTTTGATGAATAATCGTGAAGTAATTGTTTTGAATTATTATAATTTGAAAGTCATTTTGAGTGAGTTTAAAGAAGAAATTGTAATAATAGCTCGTTTGTATAAAAAATTTTAATAGTGATTATAAATGCTCATTTTTAATAGCTATATAAAAGAGTTAAACAAAAGTCTTTATGGTTTGATAAAACTTAAAAACTAGTTCACGTTATTTGTAAATTGTAAGCGAATTAAGTAAGTGGATGTGATGTATGAATTAAGTTTTTTTTTTTCAAACAATTACTTATCTCACATTCTCATCATTAAACACATAAATAACTAATTTCTACGTATTTTATTCAACAACAATTACAGACGGCAGACTATTTTTTAGATTTTATAAAATCTTATGGATTAAATTCTAATTTTTCAAACTACAAGCACTAAATTGTAAATTTCTCCAAATCACATGGACTAAAGTTGAAATTTGTAAACCATGACAACTAAACTCTAATTTTATTGGAACGTATAAATTAGTTAGTTATGTGTTTAGTGATAGAGTGTGGACAAGTAATTGGTTGCACAAAAAACATATAATTCATATTTTACATTACGTATTTAACCCATCTATGATTTACCAATAATTTAAACTACTTGTTATGTGTTATCAAATCTAGAGTTTTTTTTTTTTTCCAAATCACAAGTACTAAACTATATTTCTTTAAATCATATAAACAAAATTATATATTTTTCCCGACTATAGAAATTAAAGTCTAAATTTTTAAATAACAAGACTAAAATCTAACTCTATCCAAATCATGAGGACCAAATATATAATTTATCATAGAAAATTTATTCTTAAATTAATGGATTTTTTATAAAAAAAAAAAAAAAAAAAAACCCACACTGAATTCACTAATCATTAATTATTCAAGATAATTATTGAGCAGTAGATCATTTGTGATGCTCTATAAGAAACTAAAATAAATAATAAATTCAATATCTAAAAGACACTAATTCGCAATTTAATCGACAAAGTATAATGTATTGGGATTAAACAAAAGCATAATGTATTCGGAATTCAGGATAGAAACTCGTGATCGAAGCATGACGGCATAGTGACAAACAATAGTCGGGCATTTTTAATATTGCACTAAAATTCTCGATTTAATAGTTAAAAAAAAATTATAATAAATAAAAAGGCAAAAACTAATTATCTAGTTAGAAGTCTATTTTTCTTTAAATCCCGTGGCTATTGACCGTGGACTAAAGATTAAAAGACTTTTTCTCTTTTTACCCTTCTATTATGGTCTAATTTTCAAGTATACCCTCCTCTCTCTCTCTCTCTTTTTTTTTTCTTTTTTTTTTTCGTTTAAGAGATAATTATGGATTAAGTTGAATTAAAAGGTTTTTTATTTTTCAATTCAATAATTATATTTTCAGATAAGGTTGAATAGAGTATATTCGGATGCTGTTTTGCTTTAAATTCAAATATATATTCGTTATTTATTTTTAAAGTCAACTTAATAATCTAGGTTGATTCAAATTTATTTTATATTATGATGCGGGAATTGTAATAATATTTTATAGAATTTCAGAGTAAAAAGTACAAATAATAAAAAATTAAAAAATATATATTAAAACATGTATAATTAAGTTATAATTAAAAAATATAATTTTTTTGATATTAATAGTAGATTTATGTTAAATCACGATTAGTTTTATATGAACTCAAAAGATCAATAAAGTTCAAAAAAAATTCAAATAAATTGATAACTCAACAAAATCAAGTTGGATGATTTAGATTGTAAGATTATTTATTAATGTAAAGATAGGTATCTAATCTGAAATTGTGAGAGAAGATACCTTCAAAACTAAAGCTTTTAACTAACCGCACCACCGTTTGATGACAATTATAGATATAATTTAATCCTCGAGTAATTAAATTCTCAATTTTATCAATATAATATCGAAAACTTAAAATTAAGTATATATAATTAATTATATGATTTAATAAAACATTAAAAAAAATATTATTACACCAAATTGCACAAATCATCAATTACATTCCTAAATTATCAATAAGATAAATTGATTATCTTGAAATTTGATTAGGGTTATGATAAGTCCCTCCAATTTAATTTAAATATTCAAATTTGTTATTTAGATAAAAGTTGTCCTCTTCCCTTCGATCAACTCCATAAAAATGACTCTCTCATTATCATATTTGAAATGGATAAATTATAAAATGAAGAAGAGGAATTGTTACATGTTTCATGGTTCATAAACCATTAGTATATTATTATTTATTTGTTTGTAGTTATTATAAATTAAATCGGTAGAAATTAGCTATTAATAATTAGTCAAAGAGAATATAGTTCAGAACAACCATTCAATCAATGTTTGGATTTTTTATTTTTTTTTAATACAACAATTGAGGATATTCGAACCGTGACCTCATGATTCTTCGACTTTTACTAATGTTGTTAAACTACTATTATTTTGATATGGTTATAATTTTTTCAATTATTTGTTGTACTAAAAAATTATATATATATATATATATACACAGTAGAATTATAAAGTAAATTAAATATATCATTTAGATTTTTTTTCTTTTTTTTTTTATAAGTACAATATAACATTTACACTTAACTTGTCAACTAAATAAATATGTTTTAGATTTTATCCACTATCTTTTTAAATTATGGTGTTTTTTTTAGTTCAATAAGATTTGAAGGGTGACATTCAAAGCTCTCAATTCATGGATATGTGGCTGAACTATAAGTCTATGACTAAAACTTCATGCTATTTTTTCTTTAAATTATGGAATCATATTTATAATTTCTCCTAAATATTTATAGAGCGCCTGTGAAATTAAAATTCAATCATTTAACGACCCACCAGCCTTAACGAACACCTTGTACCAAAACTCCATACTATCGTCCATTTTAGCGTCATTGTCGTTATAATATCCGAATTCCATTGAATCCATAGCTCTGAACGGCGATCGGATTTGCTCTTCATCATTAACCGCTGACGAGTTGAATATCGGGCCGTTGAAATTAGCCGTCGACGGCTCTTGAGGCCATAGCCCACAACATGTTTGATGAAATGCCTCAAAGATTTCAATGTGCTGTTCGTTCTCGATTTCTCTGAAACCGTCCCAATTGGCGGTTGGAGAATCTGTAAATGATGAAAGATCAAGGGAAGAAGATGGGAATTTGTATTTATTTGAGCAATTCAGCTTCTTGGGTGGTTTGGATTTGGCTTCCACAATAGCGGAATCAGCCTTCTTTTCAACAGAAACGTAGCTCTGTTTGTTCATGACTCGTTTCTTCAAACAGGTGTGCCAAAAGTTCTTAATTTCGTTATCCGTTCGGCCCGGTAACTGTGCGGCAATGGCTGACCACCTGCAGGTATCAACCATTAAATTCATAAACTTAAGTTGATAGGTTATGGTTATTTAGGGTTAAATCATGTTAAAATCATATATGCAACTTAGTTTTAATTGCATTTTTCACTTGATATACCTATTGCCAAGCTTCTCATGGAGCTGAAGAACGGTGTCCTGTTCTTCTTGAGTGAAATTTCCTCTTTTAATATCAGGCCTCAGGTAGTTTGTCCATCGCAATCTACAACTCTTCCCACATCGCAAAAGGCCTAAAGAAAATAAGAAAGTAAACAAAGATTTAAACAATAGAACTGGTTATTTCTGTTGAAAATCTCATTACTAATTAGTTTTGAGATGAAATCTCATACCATCGAAATGGTATCATATCCCATTTAGATCCAAATGCATATTCAGTCCAACAAAAATGAAATTGAAATTCGATCCAAAATTGGTGAATCTTAACGAAGTACCATCTTACGAGTCTTGTTGACTATTTACATTAGAAAGGTGGGGGAGAACTTCTAGTATTTATAAGAGTTTATGAGTTATTCCGCTCATTACCAATTGATTTTGAGATGAATTTTTGTGAAAGTTTTTGTGTCTGAATTTGATCAAAGTTCAACAATAACTTACCAGCAAGCTTTGGAAGGGCACGCCAGTTGCTATGGCCATGCCTTTTGATATAAGAGACCAAAATTTGATCCTCTTCAGCTGTCCATGGCCCTTTTTTCAGTCCCATTTTCTCACAGCAAGGAGCTCTCACCATTGTTTTTAATGCCACTCTTTCTTTTTTTTTTCTTCTTCTTCTTCTTCCTTTTCCCTTCCACAAGACACAAAGAGTTTTATTTTCTTGTGCAACTTTGCTTGTAAGTATGGAGATGTGTATATATATATACTTCAAATTGAAAGTGATAAATATATATATGTTATCTTCTTTCCAAAAGGAAAAAGTCTTGTGTGATTGAATAGTCCAACTAGGAGAAAAAACAAAGTAGATCATCTTGTACATATTTTAATTAGATTTAATTAAATTTTTGGAAATTTCAAGGAACAACGAAGCAAGAAAGAGCAAGTGTGAAAAAAATGAACCCTCCTTTTAGACCAGACAAATTTTTTTTGAATTAATAATGATAATGTAATTAAATCCAAGGGGCCAAAAAAGAACAAAAATAGTCATGTATGACCAGTTAAAGAACACGAGTAGTGGAGTAAGTTGGTTAAGAAGTATTTGATTAAATTATATGTATACAATATCTGACCAAAGTTCTAAGTCAATTTAAATTGAGGGAGATTATGCATTCAAAACTTAACTGGCAAATTTAGTAGGATTAAAAAATAGCATGTTTTCTTTAAAAAAACAGATAAGAAAAACACGTGCACAAACACATCTTTAGCATTAACAAATATCCTGGCCTAGTGTTTTTCATTTGCCAAGGAACTTAGAATTTTTATTTTTGAGGAATATCTAAGTTTGGAGAGTAGTTTTGGATGGAGCTTTGTTCTAAAATTTCGAATGTCCAGATTTAAATCTTTGATTGTTCATGGAACTTACCGAGCATTTGGAATTTAAAGAATCTTATTGTTGGATAGATAGTGTGAGTTTCATCTCAAAAATAATCGGTAACTCATTATAATAAAGGTGATAAGAACTCTTCACATTTTCAACGTGGGACAAGAGACTCCAACATGTCCTTCAAAATGGTGCTATATTAGAAACACCATCATGGCTTAAATCTAATTATAGACTGAATTACCCGCTTAGCTAGTTTTCGGGTTGGATCCAAGTATGTGGACGGAATTATCCTCTTAACTAATTAGTTTTGTGATGAATTCTATTATAAGATTAAAGCCTCTTTTTTGAACTTATTAGTTTGGTTGATAAATCTATTGAGATTCTTTTGCAAGTCTCCATATTAAAGAGGAAAGGAGGAATTTGTGGGTCTATTATAGAGGGAAGGGAAGCTTAATATTCACGCTTCTTGGAATGCTATCACAGGAGTGGTATAGGTTGGTTGTTCATGATTGTAGCCGTGTGATGGGAAAGGATGGTAAAGGAATCCCTTCCCACCGTTTGGCTCACATGGTAACTATCTGTGTTTTCACTTTCCTTCATTTATCTCTTCCCTTCTTTTCTTTTCCATTCTTTTCCCACTATAGCCAAACATGCCTTGGAGTCTAAAGCAAATTTGCTCGGCTCATCAGCCAAAGTGTTTGAGCATTTGCTATTTGCGATGGATTTAAGGCGCTTTGGCAGGTGGCCCAAGACCCTATTCCCAACCTTTTAGTTGAATCTAAATTATTGGCACGTTTAAAAAAATGAATTCAACAATGTTATTGTTTATTGTTAAACTATGTAAATTACCAATTAACCTAAAAGCTTAAACTTATAGGTGGGAGTAAGTTTAACTATATCAACTAATACTCCCCCTCACTTGTGAACTTAGAAATTTTAGAAATGTCCTACAAGTAGAATTAATTTTAAATAGGGAGAAACAATTTGGTAAGTGTTTGAACTCATGACCTCCAGCTCTGATACCATGTTGAATTATGTAAAGTATCGATCAACTTAAAAGCTTAAACTTATAAGTTGGAGTAAATTTAATTTTATCAACAAACAATTAGAGAATCTTTTTCTATTGTGAGAGCATTTCTTTCTCTATTATTACTGATTTATTGGCAGGTTATTTCTAACAAGAATATTCTTTTAGGGTCGAATCGTTCCTTACTTAAAGATGGGATGCTTGAGTTTTGGAGGGGGAATTTCCCCCTTGTGTGTAAGAACTTTGGTTGTTTGGTCTTTGATGAAGTTTTGTTAACTCAAAACCTTATTTGTTTTGTGTATCAGTCAAAACACAACCATTTTAACTATGATTATATTTAAAATCAACCTAACATTGTATTTAACGTTGTTTTTCTATAAAAATTTCACCTAAAATTCAGAAATTTAGATTGAAGGATGTCTTCTGAAACTTTCATGATCAAATACACTCTCTTTTAGTTCAACACTTTTAAATTTATGATTGAAATTTCAAACATATGATATTTAAGTCAAAGATATATGTCAATTACACCTAATCCTAAGTAAGTTGTCCTTTTGATGCACTTTGAGGAGTTGTCCTTTGAACATTTGAGCTACTGAGTAACATGACAAGACCAAAGCTAATAAAGGGAGATTCAATCCTAACACCAACAGAACCGTGTCCTGACATGAACAAATAGACCACCAAACAAGACCCTTTTATCCACAAGCTCCAACAAAGAGCAGGCCAACAAAACTAAAACCATTCGAAAAACCATCTAATAAAGAAAAACCTAACCCAAAAGAAGTACGACCCAAGGAATCTCGAGACATGCAAATAGAAACGACAAAAGAAATGAAAGCAGCAAATCTAAGAATAGGAAGCTGAGTCGGTTCAAAATCTCACCCAGTTTGAACAGAAAATTGGTTCGATTAAAAATTGTAACCGAAACACGTGAACCAAGTAGGACCAACTTGAACTAAACTGGTTCAAGAGAACCGATTTGATAGTTGGATCGGGTCACTATTAAAACTTTTGACCGAGCATTGATTGCATGAAGTACAATTGTCCTTCCTTAAGCAAAATAAGAGAAGAGATATAGCCAGAAAATATATTCATACATTTAAGCAGTTCACTAAAAGTGTGCTAGTTATGTCCACATGTACAATTTTATTAGGTGAGAATGAATATAATAGTGTTGATAAGAAGAGTTGAGATTTTATGAAAAATTTATATAGATTACCCCTTGCTGACCGGACAACGAGACCGTCGACTACATCAAAGTTTAAGACGCATATCAATATATTTTTTTAATTATTATTACAACATTTTTATTTAGTAGTAAGTTCAATTAGAAGATTTAAACCTTTAGTCCACTAGTCTAAAGTAAATATTGTTTTGATGAATTATGTTTAAATTAACATTTGCTATTGAACTCAACAACAACAAAAAATAAAAAAAAAACTTTTGCTATTGATTATTTGAGACTTAGTGATAGATTATATATTATGGTCTTTTTTTCTTTTCTTTTTTTTTAGGTGATTATCCGTTTCTACTTTTTATATATATATATATATATATATATATATATATATATATATTAAATAAACTAATGTATCAGAAGGTTAAATTTAACTTTTAGGAGTTTTGAATGAATATTTTCAAATCGATTATTGATCAAAAATAAATAATTTAAAAAAAAAATTATAGTAATAGATTATTTAATTAAATATTTAAAGAATAATTATAAAGTTCTTTTTAATTCATCTATTAAAAACATAAATAAAAAAATAAACAAACGGCATTGGTAGTTATTTTGGGTGCGAGTATAAAGATAGTGATGGTCAATTCAATCTACACGTTTTTTAAAGTCCATTATTGCGCGTATATAATTTTAAATTAATTAGGTAAATTAAGCACATGGAATGAGGTTATGAATTTCCGTGAATAAAGTTCTAAATTAATAGTCAAAATTAAGCAGCTTTTATAAAAAGAAAACCCGTTCTTAGTACAGTACTAGCACTAGATACTTTACAACTATATTATTTCTAATTAAATGTTTTATAACTATAAAGTGTATTGTCTTAATTTTATATATCCTTAAAAACACAAACCACATTTTCACTATAAAGACCCCTCAAATATAATATTTCCACGTGTTATAAATAATAGGTAGTGGTGTATTAAAATCATAAATTTTTATTTGTTGAATCTTTTTAACGTGTATATAACTTCATGCAAACGTGTTAACCTATAATTTAATATTAATCAGAAGGTGTTAAGAAGATTGATTTATATATGATAAATATTCGTGGTCAACTTTTCTAAATATTGAATTTATTACGTTTTAATGTTCACGCTCTCGTTAATATTAAACTTTCATATTTCAAAAAATAATAACAATAATAAAAAAATTAAGAGATCATATGCGAAGTATAAACATTCATCTCAAAATCAATTGATAATGAAAGAAATAGTCTACCTTATGTTATATATGTTTTGAGATCTCTCCACCTCACCGATGTTAGAATTATAAAATCATCAACACACTTCTTCAAGATGGTGGCTCTTTTAAGTTCATCAATCTTGAATCGAATCTCAATTTTAATTTTACTAGACCGAAATACCTATTTGAGTTTGCCTAGTCGTTTTTAATATATGTTTCAACAACATTTTATTTTTATTGAATTAAAATAAAA
>JBBMEG010000021.1:3629231-3639761 GCA_037832605.1 Cyclanthera cordifolia
AATACCTATTTGAGTTTGCCTAGTCGTTTTTAATATATGTTTCAACAACATTTTATTTTTATTGAATTAAAATAAAATTAATAAACATTTGTTTTTTTTTTAATCAACCCATAATCATTAGTTAACTAATTATATACATATTAAAAACGTCAACATTCTTACAAAAATAAAAAAAAACAAAACCTTATCTAAAAATAAAAAGTAACCTCAAATATAAAACAGTTCTCATATGTTAATTATAAATAATAACTACATATGACGGTATATTTAACAACGAGACATTTTAAACAATGTTCACTTTAAAAAAGTTTCAAAATTTAAAGTATTTCTGGAACAATTCTCAATAAATATGATTTATTAAAAGTCCAAGGTGTATTTGATAATTACACAAAAATTGGGTATTTCTACGATTCAGCCAAGTGAAAAAAAGTATTTAAAAAGAGAGAACGTCGAGACCTCATTTCAAGTAGTTGAAGCGAGCATATCAGTTAGCGCTAGTGATGCATTAACATCCATTCGTATGATGGTTCGAATTTTGGTAGTATTTTCTAGGTAGGGTTCATTGTTTCCCTCCCTCGACTTTTACTTAAAAAAAAAAAAAAAGAAAAAAAAGAAAAATGTACATGGAAAACATTGGTCGAGTCATTGTTTTCGTGCTTTGCTTTCAGTCTTGAGTTTCTATGAACCTGAGAATTATGAAAGAAAAAACAAGCGAATTCAGAGTTTGGTTTTTCGAAGGGGCCTTTTCAAGCTATTTCTGTCTGATCTATTCTATTTGTTTCTTCCTCTGTCTCCGTTCCGCAAATTCTTTCACTGCCAGTATCTCCAGCCTTGAGCACTTTCAGCTTCAATGGCATTCCGAGGAGTAAGATTTCACATGCTTAGATCATTGAATTATTCGTATCTTATGGATCTAACGTTGATTTGCTTATCTAGTTTGATTAATCTCTGCAGCTGTTCGATACGTTCGAGTATAATTAGGATTTCTTTCTTTGATCGTTCAAACTCCATGTTTCGAGCATTTTTCTTTGGTTAATAGAGATATTAGGCAATATTCTCTAAATTAGAGCTGCTACGAACTCGGATGTTGATCATCATTCGATTTCCAGTTTTACTAATGAATTGAACCTTCTGTAGATTCTTAATTTTGGTTCTCTTGGATTGCACTTTTTTAGTGCTGCTTGATGATTATCTTATTGTGGTTTCTTTCTGAGAATCTTTTCGAATAGCTGAATTAGCAACGAATATGCTGACACAATTATTTTAGTTCCATAATTCCGAATGTTCGAGTCTGTGTTTTTGTTGGATACTGGATTGCAATCTCCTCTCTAGAGCAGGCCTTACTGAAGTTGTGTAATGAACAATGATTTTGGTCTTGTTATTTATCCTGCTGTTGCTCGAAGAACATTCTGCAAGAAAAGAAAAACATAAAAAGAAAGAAAAGTAGAGTTATCAAAGATGAAAACCCTGTAGGTAACATTAATTTGGAGTGGAGATACAACGAGACATTCAACTGTAAGGCTGGTTCATCAGTTGAAAGATTACGGTCTCATGATGTTTCATTTGCCTTATATTTTAAATACTAGAAGTTTGATCTTTAAAGGACTGTGATTCGGAGTGTGGAGACTTAAATTTTGATCTGTTAGTTATTCAGTAGCTGACAGAACCACGGCTACAATTTGTGGAAACTAGTAGTTTGTCATTTGGCTAAAAATTAGTCTATTTGATTTATAGTTTTAGTTTCCTTCTTTTTCCTTTTATGTTAGATCTCAGTTGCAACCGCTTACTATTTTGTACTCAGAAAGTATTGTATTCACTTCTTTGTGTGCGATCCTGCTTTAGTTTTATGGTTCTTAAATATTTCATTGTATATCAATTATACTTTCTGTTGGTTGGCATAATTAAAGTCACCCCAACCCTTAAACTTTTGAGTTGATCGGTAGTTGAACATAGTATTAGCAGAAGGTCTCTGCCAAGTCGTTTCTTTTCTGATTAAAATTGAATTCCATTGCTAGAACATTTTTAAAACTTTCCAAACTAAAAGTGAGGAAAGTGATGGTTGACATAAGTATATTTACCCCAAGCCATCGGCCCTTTTAGGTTGATCGATAGTTCACATTATCCAACACTTCTTTTATGTGTTGAATGTCTAGTGTTATTTATAGCTTAGCTGTGAATTAAAAACATGAACGGTGTGATATGAATAACGGTTGAAATTATGTGGAGCTGTCACACACTGTGTTTGGTTGATTTTATTTCTGACGATCTTTTTTGAAGCTCCATGGCAGACCTACCTATGGGCTATAATCATATTCCCATTCCTTTGATGATCGAAGAACCTATTGCAGATATAATTGACCCTCTTCAATATTATGGGGACTGACTCTGATGGAGATAGAAGTGGAGGACTCTGAAATCGATCCAACATTGCTTTTGCTTATAAATAAACATTGCTTTTGCCTATTATTTTTCTCTTTGGCTAACAGAAAATGGCTTGTGTGTGCTATGCCTTCGACCAAAAATACAATAGTTGCTGCAAAAAAAGAAGACCAAATATATTAAAGAGTTACAAATCCTCTACACCTCAGTTCAATACAAAACAAAGTTGGTCTCTTTGCAACAATCGAGTTCACGCTCTTTCAGATGAGTTCTCTAATCTACTTCCTTGGAGGATCGAGATTCTACTAATGCTCTACAAATTTTTCTACAAAGGGATTTGGAAGGCACACAATCCAAGATACGTTCCATTTTAAAAATCCCCTTACCTTTACATAGATTTTAAATCACATAATCACATAAAGCAACACTACAATCTTTTGCTGCTGCAATCTAGATCCATCGTTTCTGATCTTGGAGAAGCAGAACCCTTTACTTACATACTGGATTCTCTGGCACTTGTTATATTTGGGATTTCAATACTACCTGGTCTGTCTGTTGAGCTGGTTTACTATGGATCATTTGTCTTCATAGTCTTTCTTGGATTTTTCATCTTTGATTGCTCTAGTCCTTTCTCTCTTTTAGATCCTTCTATGTTGGCTTCATGACCCTACTTTGTCTGTTCTTTCTCAAATTGTTTTATGTTCGATCAGGTTCTTTGTAATATTTTCACTCACCAGTATAAAAAGGTGTACAATCTAAGCTTTATCTAAGCCACTCTACACTTGACAGAAATTTGGGCGATTTATACAAAGGGTAGTTCTATCACTATGCATATCTGAGATCAGTATTAGTTGGTTAGCGATTAACTCCAATTAATAAGCCCGATTGTTGTTATAGCACTCTCAGTTGTTTCAGTTCCCATTATTTGCTTTGCTTTAGTACCAAACATCAATATTCTTAACCATCAAATACAGATTAGCTTACCTTTAATTAAGTTGTATTAAGCTGCATTCTCAACTAATTGTAACTTCCTATTTTATCTTCTTGTGTAAGGGTAGGTACTAGCTACTTTATAAAGCACCTTTCCTTTTTGCAATGATATGAGATTTTATCCTTTTTCTACTCTAATTCTGCTTCTCCTTACTTACATGATTGCCGTTAATTCATGACTATCCTTGTTGCAATATATTTGCGCTAGTTCTGGTTATACGAGGCGTTGGAAATTACCTGCCAGTCTTTGGCACTCTATCCTCTTGAGGCCTGGGGGACTCGTCCAGTTTGCAGTTTTGACAATTGATTTCTTCCATTTTCTGAACACTAGCAAACATATTGAATGTTTAATATTGTCATTCTTGTTTTTTTTTTTTAAGTCAACAGTATATTTGTTGGAAGATGGATTCGAACTTGTAACTTCATGGTTACTAAGATATACAAATGTCGTTACAGCTCTGTTCTCGTTGGCGATATTGTCATAATAATAATGGAGGCATAGGAAGTGAAGTAATGATATGTATGGTATGTGTCTGAAATAGTTTTGCTAAAGATGATTAATTGAGCCCTAAAGCTCTCTCAAAGAGCTAAACGAAAATTTATTCTATATTCACAAAGTATAAAAGATGAGTAGATCTAACTAAAAGGAAATTACGAAATCGCCATACTATTCCCTACATCAATGATCTTCAGTTTTGACATGTTACCAACTTTTATGCAGGCCTCTCTTCCGTGTCCAGGATTTGTTCCAAAATGTTTTATGCAACGTGAAAGGGCAGGTTTAGAAGGGATTTCGAGGGAATCTATTATGAGGAGCAGGGATCCATAAACTTGGTCGATTGGTTGGTATGTCACTGACGGGTTGCTGGCATCGTAGCTGTTTGATTCTCCATTCTTCTGCTCAAGTACTTCTCAACTCTCCTCGTAGATTTAAAGATTAAATGTCACCTCAATTTTTAAAAAATAAAAAGTTTGGAATAAGCTAACATTTTTGTTAAGTTAAATTAAATTATAATAATTCAATTCGGGTTAGAGGTACCACTTATGATAAGAGAATGAGATTAGAGGGGAAGGTATTAGAAAGTGTGGACATACATCTCAAAATAAATTGAAATAATGAGATCTTCAACACACTCTCTCAAGGTGATCCATCTTTTAGGATACTCGTTTGGGTTTAATGGACTCTGATACAATATTAGAAAATGTGAACATTTATCTCAAAATTAATTGGTGATAAGAGGAGTGACCTATTTATCTTATAAATGTTTGGAGAATTCTCTACTTTTCTAATGTGAGACAATAATGAGATTTTCATCGGAGGGAAGAGAGGGAATGACAGTTGGGAAGGAAATGGTGGAGTATAGATGTGTCACAATACAATCCAAAAAATCTCTCTCTATACAGTTACCATCCTCTAACCTAAGGAGTTTAATGGACCAGAGAGAGACATCATAAATACATTAAGACAACTAATATAACTAATATAATTTAACTAAACTAACCCTATTCTTATACTCTCAACATTGTTTGAGTATCGAATTACAGTAACATGGTGAGAGTGTCTATAACTTCTCATTCTAGCTACTATAGCCCTCTAATCCTATCTCATTTTTTTTATATCCCTAACGTCTGCGCATACTTCGACTATTTGTACGGGACATACTCTCTAACTCTACAAGATTTGAATTAAAAAAATTCGTAGAAAATTATTTTTTAAGTAGATTGAATCCACAATATCTTGATTTATTAATATTTTTTACCACTCATGATCGTTAGCCTTACCTCTTTATAGTAATATATTATAATAATATGTACCACAAAGTGAAATTATCATAATTATTGTTATTATAAATTGAATCGTAGATGCAGATAATTATAACATCTATTATATTAAATCCACCGTTTAATAATAACACACCTTTAATTGATAACAGTGAAGACAAAGGACGTATAAGATATCTATGATGATTTGGGGAGGCTTTTAGAGCAAAAAAGAACAACCACTTATCGATTGAGGCCTTATCAAATATAGATTCTTAATCTGATAGCAACACCATAAGTTTTCAGATACCTCATTGTGATGCAAGAAAAAAGAGGGAGGAAAAAATCTATCAAATGGTCCCATAATTATTAAGAAAGCAAAAAAACAAACAAAACAGACAAGCAGATTGCTTTCAATTTTCCGTTGATATCTGTTTGGAGTTGGTTAATGACTTTGTCATGTACCTCATCTTTTCCCACTAGTAATCAGTCTATCAAATAAGAGAATTACCTTCGAATTGAAGCTAGCCTCTTGGTTTCTCCAAAAGCCAATTCTAAAAAAGAACGCCTCAAAATTTGTGGACCCATAAGCCCCCTTTTTTTTTTTTGGTGGGCTCGTAGCCAGTCAATGGAGACAAAATGAAGGAAAAATCTTGAATTGGGACGGGGACTGCGGGTGAAACGTAAAGCAAATACGTACCCGTGGGTACGTTTTTTCTAAATGGATTATTGCCTATTTTATGAATACTGTAACTTTATTATGATTAAAGAGACAAGCCCATCACTTTTTTTTTTCAATAAATATTAAAAATAGATATATAGAGAGGTTTTGTGACACTAAATAGTGCTACATTTCCTTTAAGGAGGACTTACTCAGTTAGTCATAAGGAGACAGTCAAATTGAACATAGCTCAGCTGGCACTACTGATGCTTTAACATCTACTCGATCAATGCCTCCAGCTCTCTGATGTCCAGGTTTGAATCCTGCCTCAAAGAAGTAAATATGAGTAAATTTAGAAAATTCACCAACGTATCTGTGTCTAAAAATCGTAGATAAAAGTTGTTTTGTGTCTTTACATGATGCGCGTGTTATGAGTTTTGAATATTTTCTTTTGAGCAGAAGGAAGAAGATATATAGTTCTTTGTAACATTCAAAATTTGTTCATAAACTTATTTGTTGAGATATTGTCTTGAACTATAACGTCTCACGATTATTTAAGTTGGGTCTCGCCGAGTTGGGGTCTCATAATTGCTCGATCAGCTAACAACGATTACTCAGGTTGGGTCTCGACGAATTGGGGTCTTCTTGCTCGATCAGCCAACTGTATATCTTTTTTTACAATCCTAGCCTCAGTTTGTCCAATGTTTTTGTACTCTTTCTCCCTAATAAAGTACTTTTCTGCTCTACCTATATATGTACAAAAATATATTCTTAATGAACTCGTAAATCTTACTCATGATGCTCAAACTTTAGACCTTAGACCTTCAAAAAGGCGTACCTTGAAACCCCAAGTTCGTCCACTTTCTCCCTTATTTTATGTCCTCCCAGATTTCCAATCACATTCTTGATAATTCAGGGGGAAAAACTCCAAACTCCTGTTTTATTTTTTTTAATTAAGTAAACAGAAAAAACATGCTTGCATTTTGTCGTTGTTGTGGAATCAGATATTTTATTCGATAACTTCAATGAAGATGCTGCCTATTCATTAAACAAATGTTAGGTAAAGGAATCTCAATATAGTTAAAGTTGCATAAGATTTAAAGTCGTTTGAGTTTAATGAGAGAATATAGATTTTAACATTTTCTTTATAATGATAGTTGATAGCTTAGGTTGGCACAATAGTATTTTTCAAAATGAGCAGAGTTTGATTGAATGAACAAAATAAGTAATCTTCCACATAACAAAACTTTTAATTTTTTTAAGAATTACTACAAGAATTGGTGAAATTTTACACTTTCAACATATAAAAGAGGTCTTCCATCAATTATCATTAAGGTTGAAAATAAATTTTGTTTTGTTTGTTATTTATTTCTTTTTTTTTTTCACGATATATGAGTGGAAAAGATTGAAAAATGAACTCTTGATTCATAAGGAATGTTTTAGCCTATTGACCAGTATTGCGAGTCTTACGCCTTCAATATTGTAACCTAACAAAATGTTGAAAGAAAGTTCCATAAATATAACATTGCTAAAAAAAATAAAATATATATATTAGTAAGGTTCTAGTGACACCTTGTACTATTTAAGAAATATGATGCTATCGGTTTGAATCTACCTTTTTCATATCGTTGAATGATGAAGAAAATAATAATATTTGAACTATTTATGCCTATTATTTTGCTATTAGACTATGACCATTTTGTCATTTAATAATATTTGAAATGGTTATATAAGTGAAAGAAAAAGAAATGGTGAAAGAAAGGAACACGTTGATGATGAAACGCTGGATCAACCTGCATGAGCAACACGGGTTTGTGATTTCCTTGATGCTGCAGTTCATATCCGTGTCATGTAAACTTAAAACGACAATGTTTTAAACAGAATATTGGAAACAACGCGTTTGTTCCGTGGGTTTTTTTTTTTTTTTTTTTTTTTTTTAAGAACCAGTGGGACATATTTTAACGTCAACCAAATCACCCGCGACTAGATGAAAATCTATGGCTATAATTATTTAGAAAATGCGAATAATATTTAACCATATTTAAAAAATAAATTTAGTAGTTATACTCACATAATTCCTAACCTCTTTCCTTAAATTTGAGCAAGTAAATTATAAACCATCTACTAAAAAATAGTCATAATTGCACACGCTATATAAATGAATGCTACACACTATTAGTAACAACATCAACAATTTATGATAAATCTTGTTACACAACACACGAAACAATTATTTTTAATTTTGATAGGTTCTTATAAATAATAAATTTTTTAGAAAAATCTTAATCTTATAATTATTTTTAAAACGATAAAAGTGTAGACTAACTTCACATTATTGAAGTCAAATTTATAATTCAAAAAAAAAAAAGTCCCTTCTTATTTTATATTTGAATGCAATTATATATTTAATAATTTTTTGAAGCTAATATTTATTGAAGAGTAAGAAAATTTTTGTACAATTTTTGAGCACATGAAAATTAATTGAGCAAGTGATATTGTTTTTTTTTTGATGAAATTAATAAAGATAGACAAATTTCAGGCAAACAATTTTAATTCTATTATTTTTTATCTATAGTATATTTTTGTTGAATTATTATTCTTCCTTTCACTTATTATCAAACAATTAAATTGATTGCCAATGTATAAATTTATTAATAGTGAATTTTAAAATAAAATTACTTAAATATAACCGTTTAAAATTAAAAACCAAAAATTACAAAACAGTTAAATTAAAATGAAATTAAACTACTTAAAATGAAATTAAACTACTTTTATTAAGTTTCAAAGTAAATATTGCATTTTAGATAATATAAAATTTCATTAAAAAATTAACTATAAATAGAATAAAAAAAAATGTTTTTTTTTTGAAGGTTTCTGCAATGGGCATTCTCGTAATTTGGAGCATCTAGAAGCCTGTTTACTAATTCAACGGCAGATAGTACGTGGCGTCCTATGAGTGGTGTAAGACCAAACAGAATATTCCGAAAAACAATCGTAACAGAATTCCTAATATTTTTTCACTTCTTTTTAGTTTTTAATAAATACCGAATCAAAGCGCTCTCCAATTACGTTTCGTACATTTACAGTATTAAGAAGCAGAGAGGAAAAAGAAATTGAAAAACCAGAGAGAAAAATCAGAGTAATGGGCGATTCAATGAAGAGAGACTATCGAGTAACCGATGAGATCGGCCGGGGAAGATTTGGTACCGTTTTCCGATGCACTTCAAGATCCTCCGGTGGATTATACGCCGTTAAATCGATTGACAAGCGGCAGATCTCCGATGGTGATTCACTTGACGCCGAATGCCTTGTGAATGAGACGAAGATTCTTCATCTCCTTGATTCTCATCCTCACATTATTTCTTTGCATAATCTCTATGAAGATGAATTTAATCTCCATATGGTTCTCGATCTCTGTTCTTCCTCCGATCTCCATTGCCGAGTCACTCTCCAGATTTTTACTGAGGCGGAGGCTGCTTTGGTTATGTCGCAACTGATGAAAGCCGTGGCGTATTGTCACCGTCTCAGCGTTGCGCACCGCGATATTAAGCCGGACAACATTCTGTTCGACGAGTGGAATTCGGTGAAACTGGCAGATTTTGGATCGGCGGAGATATTCAAGCAGGGAGAACAGTCGATGAGCGGCATCGTTGGAACGCCGTACTATGTTGCGCCGGAAGTGCTGGCTGGAAAAGATTATGGAGAGAAGATCGACGTCTGGAGCGCCGGCGTTGTTTTGTACGTTATGTTGGCTGGTTTTCCGCCGTTTCACGGAGAGTCGATGGTTGAGACCTTTCACGCAGTGCTACGAGCTAATTTAAGATTTCCATCCCGAGTTTTCAGATCTGTATCTCCATCAGCTAAAGACTTGCTCCGAAAAATGCTGTGCAAAGACGTTTCCAGAAGAATCTCGGCCGAACAAGTCCTAAGTAAGTTTCTAATTGACGCCTTCAATAGATCAATCTTAGCTTAATTTTGTCTTTCTTTGGTTCGTAATCGCGATTCATCGTTTCGATAAATCGATCACGAATGCCTAATTCGTGCCCTAGGCTAAAACTGAAATAAATTTCGTTTAATTTTCTGAATCTTTGAGATGTATATATATCACCAACTGAAATCAATTTTTACTACAATATACAGCATTCTGTTCTTGTTATAAATGATCGTTTGGTTTGGTTAAAATCAGGACATCCATGGATAAGCAGCTGCGGAGAAATCATGGCGGCAACAGAACGGTGCTAAAGTTTTGCAGTAAACGAAGGAAAAAGGCAGAGTTGTATTAAGATTATAGAGACCTCTTCTTGTTCTTCTTCCTTTATAAAGATTTTGGTATAAAAGGTTTTGGGCACTGTAACTATGGCTGGGCCAAGTGAAACGGTAGTTAGTTTTGTATAATCTCTGCGACCTCTCTGTAAATTTCTATGCAATGGCTGGCCACAGTGTCGTTAGGACCATACTTTCACCTTCTCTCTGGCTTCGAAATTTCTTTTTTGGAATAAATAGAAACTATTTCTTTACATATTTTATACAAAATTATGATGAAACTCAGCGTATGATTTTATGGATATGTTTGTTTGGAAAATGGTAGATGGGTTAATTTTAGAAACGTGGAGTTTCTGGTTTGGATCAATATATATATATATATATATTTTTAGTCATTATAATCCTTCATTTTTAATAGTTCTATATAGATTTGTATTGATTTATAAGTATTGATTTTAAACAAAAAAACCAATTAT
>JBBMEG010000021.1:3663875-3674964 GCA_037832605.1 Cyclanthera cordifolia
TGAGTTGTGATACCAAATTAATTTAGTATAAAAATTTGTTTAAGATGAATTGATTTTAAGTTGAAAATTCTACCATAATCCCATGTCTATTACATAATAGAAAATCATTGGTTTAAAAAGGAGAACAATAATTTAATTTGTATGCTTCATTACAAACAAGTATGAACACTTGGGACAAGAGTGAACAATATTATAACAAAAGTTCTTATGTTGTTTCTAACAAAATTGAAGGCATGTAATCACTTTATAAAATGTAGAGACCAGCTTTCTGTAATTTAACTTTAAAATTATTTTTTGAAGTAAAGAATGAAACAAAGTTGATACAACGCAAACTCTATAGTTGAACCATCTCATCAAATCATTATCCAATTACGACAGAGATAATTAAATTAAAACAGCTTTCTTTCGAAATTAAAAAGTAAAATCATAATATGAAAGCGTGTGTTTAACCGAGCTCATTATCATAATTAGTATAATGCAGGTCTGAATTGAGCCAATTTCGCCCACTGATTGATAATTGATTTTATTTTATTATTATTGTTTTTTTCATGAAATGATTGGTTATATATAAAATAATATTAATGATAATAAATAAAGGGTGGTTCAGAAGTCAAGCCTCCCTCCAAATTTCAATCCATTTTCTTTGACTTTTATTCTGTTTCCTAGTTCTGACCATAGGGGGGGGCTCTCTTCCATTGTAATCTTCTTCTGCACTTTTCCACTTTCGATTCAACTGAAGATGTTTACTAAATTATATATATATATATATATATATATATTTTATACATTTGCAAAATAATTGTACACTTGTTATTGCTAATATTAGGCTCATCTATGTATTGTGTTGGTATTTCTGTTGTATTTTTCAAAATTTCTATGCTGCATCTATTAAACAATTTTTCTAACTAAAACAATTATTTATCTTTATAAATATAAGTCGTGAAATTATGAATTTCTTTTTTTTTAATCACGGATGAAAGATGGAGCGTTAATTACGAAAAGATTTTTTTATTTTGAGTCAAGTTGGAGAGAAGATAACAAAACCTACTAACTTAATAGTAAAATTTGAACCATTGATCGAGTTGATGCTATTTCATTACTAGTTATGCTCTTTTGTATTAATTACTACGAGATTCAACGCTAAGTAGAAAATTGACATGACCAATTTCCAAGGGTAACAGTCGTCTAATGTTTCCTACAAAAAAAAAAAAAACAATATTCCACTATTCCAGACTTTTGAATTCAGAGATTTGATTAAAATAAGGGGAAAACAGAGGAAAACTCACCAACTACAATGTACTGTCACACTGACTCTCCAGTTTTCCCTTTTCTTAAAGAAAATAATAATAATAATAACAAATTCCAGCTCATTTCCATTGAAAAATTTTCTCACCTTCAAACCAACCCTCATTTATTTCCCTTTTCTTCCGTTTTTGGATTCCTATGTGAAGTTTTCACCCTGTTCCCCTTCAAGATCTATCCTTTTTCATCTTCAAAATCCTCCCTTTCCATGGATTCCATTCCCATTATCAAATCTTCCCAGCTTCTTCCTCCATTTCCACCCCCAATTCATTCCAATTCCAGCAGCTTCCCCATTATCGCAATTGCCATTATTGGAATTCTTGCCACTGCTTTTCTACTCGTCAGCTACTATGTTTTCGTCATCAATTGCTGCCTTAACTGGCACCGAATCGATCTCCTCCGCCGCCTCACCCTCTCCTCACGGCGGCGCCGCCCTCCCTCCGCCACTCACTCTCCGCCCATCCACAACCGGGGTCTCGAAGAATCCCTCATTAGATCAATCCCTTTACTTCAATACAAGAAATCCACGGCCACTCAAAAAACTTCTTCCGAATGCGCCGTTTGTTTGAGCGAGTTTGAAGAGGACGAGACCGTCAGGATTGTTCCAATTTGTTCTCATCTTTTCCACATCGATTGCATCGACATTTGGCTTCAGAATAATCCCAATTGCCCCCTCTGTCGAACCACAATTTCCAACTCTGTTCTGTTTCGTGAATTTCCTCTGCCGAGCTTCTCGCCGGAGGATCCTGTAGGCGGCGGCGGCGATGAAAGGGATTTCGTAGTGATTGAATTGGGTGGGATTGGGACCGACCCATCTGGCCAATTTTCACTCGAGCGGCGGAATGCAGGGGAATTGCCGGCGGCGGGGAAATCGGAACAGGGGAAGAAGCGGTGGAGGCTGCAAAAAGTGACGAGTTTAGGGGATGAGTGGATTGACACGAGGGAGAAAGATGAACAATTTTGTGTTCAGCCGATTCGA
Source organism: Cyclanthera cordifolia (assembly GCA_037832605.1). Lineage (NCBI taxonomy): Eukaryota > Viridiplantae > Streptophyta > Magnoliopsida > Cucurbitales > Cucurbitaceae > Cyclanthera > Cyclanthera cordifolia. Next base: position 3,666,157 of record JBBMEG010000021.1, read on the forward strand.
CGGTCGGTTTCGATGGACTCGTCGGCGGAGCGGCAGATGTATATGGCGGTGCAGGCGGCGCTGCAGCACAGCCACCGTGGGAGTGCGGTCAGCCCCGGGGGCGATGGTTGTAGTGGAAGAGGGAGGCGGTCTTTGTTTTCATTCGGAAGTGGCAGGAGTTGTAGAAATTAGAAAAGGGATTTCGATTTTGATTTTTGATTTTGATTTTTTTAGATAGATTAGCAAGTGTTGGATTTTGAGTGAGCTTCAATCTAAAGATTGTTTTTTTAATGTTTTTATTGATTTATTTTTTAAAACAGGCATAATTGTCAAAAGTATTGCTATAAAAGCCTCAAGATCAACCTTTTATGTTTTTGTTTGCTTTTGTTTTCTTTTTGGATTCTGGTTTGTGTGTTTTTCCTATTTTATTTCCACTATTATACTTTCATGGTAAGAATCATGTAGGTAAAGTTAGCATGAGTTTGAAGATTCAAATCATAGATCTTGTAATCTTTTTTATAGGTAGATGCAGATTTGAGTTATACTCACTTTGATTGTAAAATTATATTTCTTAACTTGAATATACACTTCAAAATCTATGTTAAATTTATTGTAATCTAAAAAATATATAATAGTGTAGGTTTAAATAATTAGTTCTAAATAATTAATATGAGTAAACATGCTTAGATGATATAATTTCTTCATATTTTAAAAGTGTGCGACAGGAATGAGGACATATAAGTAAAACGGAGGTATTTGTTAGAAAAATTGCGATATTATGATTTGAAGTGATTATAAGGACTAAAATATTGTAATAACTCGACTGGAAGAGATTTTCATAGAGTGTTTATAAATGCTCATTTTTAACAATCCTCAAAATTCTCAAACAAACACGTGTGACTAGAGTTTGTCTATTCATTCACGAGTAGACAAGTATTTTTCTTTGTTTTAGTGTAATTGCGAAAATGTGCCTATTGTAACCATTAACACTTCCGATATATCATTGAAAAATAGTATAAATCAACACTATGATATGTGTGTGTGTGCAGGTGTTTCAATGTTATGGCTTTTTACTCTTGTTTGTATATGCACCAAAAAGTTTAAAGTTGCATAAAGTCATGATTGAAATTTGTAGTCATACAAAAAAGGATAATGATTATAGTTTGTTGTGATTAAAATATCAATCACATTAAGATCTCCTAATCTAGCTAGTTTTGGTTGGATATTATTGGTGACCCTAGTTTGTAAGTGCATATAATTAGAAAAAAAACATACATGGCTTGTCAACTAGTACTTGCTATCTTGTTTTTTGTTATATTGGGGAACAACACCTCACCTCTCTTTCTATGTGTGTGAAATGTATAGGACAAGTTTAGTTGGTCCATATGCCCCTTATCAGTAGGGTATATATCATAGGTACATAGTTGATGGAAAAAAAAAAAAAAAAACCCATCTACAATAATGCTTATATTGTCTGTATTTGGTAATAAAAGCTGAAAGTTATTTAAATTTTTTAAAAATTAATTGCCTAAATACTTTTAGAGCAATTGAGCATAAAATTATTTATTTATTTATTATTATAATTTAGGTTAAGATATCGGGGGTGAGGTGATTCAAACCACGTTGAGTAGATGCTAGTGAATCTCAAATACCGATTAAACTGTGCGAGCATAAACTATAAACTGAATACCATCTTAAAATATATGACAAAAAAAATATATCAATTAAATCAAAACATAAACTATAGTTATTTAATAGTTATATTCTTGTAAATATGAGTGATTGAAATTGTGAGAGAAAGTGGATGGATTGGTTGAGATTGATTTGTTTATTTTATTATTATTTTTTTAGAACTCTAACCAATAGTCTTTGATTATTGGACGTATTAGCATTTAAATCGAAGAAAATCACATATTTAATAATTGGTATTGTTTCTTTTATGAAGATTAATGTTTAGTCATTTGTACTAAAAAAAAAAAAAAAAAAAAAGTTTAGTTGTTTATAAAAAGTGATGAAAGATGCTTAGAAATCTTTCATTCATCTATGGGCTAGTTAACGTTTGCTTGGACACGACAAAATAACGAGCTCGTTTTCATATCGGCCCAAACGGTCCAGTTGTTATAATTTGTTTAAAAAAATCATTTTATTTGAAAATTAATGCTTTATTTTTTTTAATAAAAAGTTAAGATTAGTGATTTTTTTTTTTTTTTCGCGGAGTCGGGACCCAGCAAGAACCCGCACTTAATGAGGCGGTGAATCTTGATTTGGTGAGGAATGAGGAGTGAGAGGAATGAAAAATTCTTTGCGAGCTAAATCGAGAGCAATGAGGAGTGATTTGGTTCGGGCTTTCTTGGAAATTTTGCTTGGTTACAACATAAGCTATGATTATTTTAGTTTAAATAATAATTTTGAAGTAATTCGAATCATGATCTTTAAGCTTACTTTGATAATCTCTAAACATATACTCATATGGTTGAGTTTTTATTCGTTTTGTTTAGAATAATTTTTTTTATAGTTGAGACGGATTGGTTGAAATGTTTGGATAAGTCATGTAATAAAAGAAGATTAAAGAATAAAAAAAAACTGCTTTCCACAATTGAAATTTAAATCCAATTCGTCTTTGCTTTACAAAGAGACTTGAATAGCTTGTTGTCTTTTCTTCCGTTTCCGTGACAAATTCGAACTGCCCACCAAAAGCAAAGAAGGAGCCAATCCTTGACGAGAAGATACAAGGATCAAGATGAAGATCATGGTCGCCATTAAGCGAGTCGTCGATTACGCCGTCAAGATCCGAGTTAAACCAGACAGAGTAAGAATCGAACTCATCAATTCTTTATTTCTCTCCAAATTCTTTCATTGTTCGATTCATAAACTAACCCCTTTCTGAAACTGCAAAAATTAGACTGGCGTTGAAACCCAAAACGTGAAAATGTCGATGAATCCCTTTTGCGAGATCGCAATAGAGGAAGCCCTGCGCATCAAGGAGGCTGGCTTGGCCTCTGAGGTTGTGGCCGTGAGCATGGGTCCGGTTCAGTGCATTGACACTCTCAGAACGGGCCTTGCGATGGGTGCTGATAGGGGCATTCATGTCGAAGCCACTGGACCCCTTTACCCTATCTCTGTTGCTAAGCTTTTGAAAGCCCTTATCGAGGTTGAGAAACCTGGCCTTCTTTTACTTGGCAAACAGGTTTCCTTTTATCCCTCATTATCTCTCAATTTGTGGACTGGAAATTTGTGATGGCTGATACAATTGGAATTTGAGTGCATGGGATTCGTTTATCTTGTCTTGTTGATTTGGGTTTCTGATTATTTGTTTGGAGTTCTTGATTCATGCTCTCATTAGTAATTTAGGCTCGTTTCATGTCTATTTGGTTTTTTCGTCTTTTATTTTGAAATTTAAGTTTGTATTTACTCAAATTATTTATTTCATCTTGTTTAAGTAAGTTTGGTGAGTTCTAACCAAAATCGGAAGCTATTTTTCTTAACTTTCAAATTTTTGTTTACTAATGAAAAGTATGAGTTGGAGTAGTATTTGTAAGCTCAAATTTCAAAAACAAAAAACAAAAAAACAAATGCTTAACAATAGAGCCTTTTAACTCTTACAATTGTCCCCATGGATTGGCCTCGTTCATGGAGGCTTGGGGTCTTTTGGTTATGTTCCTTTTTAGGTCCCCGTTCAACAATATAATTGTAAAATCTCTTATTATCTTTGAGATTGGGGCTTTGTAATGGTCGTTGATGCTTTGTGTATATAGTGGGAAGAAGTGAAGCAGGACGAAGTTTTGATTTCCGGTTATAAAAAAGGAAATTGGACTTTTACATCCCGTATTTGATCTTTAACTTTTGTTGTACTATTACTGGTGGTGATTGATATAAGGCCGAGTCTTGTCTCATGTTCTAGAATAGTTGGTTTTGGTTGAGATGGATACCATGGTCCGTTTCAAAACAAGATCACATGGCTGACAAACCCCAGTACTACAGTTAGGCATTTCTTTCAGCTTATGTGGTTCTCAATTTTTGGCTATGTTTCTTCAGCTTTAATTAAAAAAAAAAAAGAATTCCACATGCAATTGGCTGTCAACATGGTACCGTTAGATAGCAGTTGGTATGACATTTTGTTTAAAAAAAGAAGCGAAGTATCTCCATTGGTTTGAAGTCTTTTGGACCATATACGTATAGGTTGTGGTGTGATGTTTGGAAATATGTCATTGGAATCTGTCTACAAATCTCACAGGATATACCTCCTGATCCTACAATATTTAGATGCAAAAGAAATTAATAGGAAATTAATAATTAAGTAGGTGGCCACCATGGATGGAACTCATCACCTCTTAGTTACTTAAATTTCTTCTTAACCACTACGCTAGGCCGCTCTATCAGGGTTGAATGTTGCTATCATTTTTATCTTTCTGTTATTGCTGTACTTAATGTGAATGGATACTGACTTTCCAAGACCTGACTTTGGACTTGTAGGCTATTGATGATGATTGTAATCAAACGGGGCAGATGGTTGCAGGACTTCTGAACTGGCCTCAAGGGACTTTTGCTTCAAAGGTCAGCTTCTGAAGCATATACATTTTATCATCTAGGGAGCAACTTACTAGGAAAATGGCGATAAACTAAGTAACTAGGCATAAGATGAAAGCGTGATAAATGCAGTAATAAGAATACTTCATTTAGTACTTTGTGATGCACTCAAACATCCGCTGCTCGATCCATGGTGCAGCGTCCATTAGGTTCATGTAGTTGTCAAGTCCTTATTATTGATGTTTATCCTTTTCATGTTATAAGAAACCAAAAGATATAACCCACCATGGGTTGGCTCATTGGTAGATTCATGTACTTGCTTGTGTTAGATAAACTGTTGCCACTTTTTTTATGCCTAATCTTGTAGGATTAGGTGATTGTATTGGGCTTGGATACTCATGGTTCTTAAAATAAATGATGGAATGAGTATTACTGATAGTGACATATTGTCAAGCCTAAACTATCATGTCCATGGAACTTTGATGCCAAGGGGACGTGTTTGAATATTAATGATTATCGGCTTCTCGCCATTTTTACATTCCTTAAATTTACTTGGCCTACTATACAGAGTCTTTGTATGCAACTGATCCTTGTTTCCAGTAGGTTGTGATAGACAAGGAGAAGCAGGCTGTGACAGTTGACAGAGAAGTGGACGGGGGTCTAGAGACTCTGTGCTTGGACTTACCAGCCGTAATCACGTTAGTTTCTTACACTATAACTTGATCTGCTACACCTGCATAGATTCAACTTGATATTTTGAAATGTTTACTTAGGATATATGAGAAGCACGGTAGAGAAATCATTAGAAAACAACCTTAAATTTTCAAAACAAAATGGTTATCAAACAGCACTTACTATTTTAGTTTCAGATTTTCTTGTTCTTGAGCCTGAAAATGACCTGAAATGTTGCCTGCAGAAAACAATAAACTATTTGCAACTTCACTGCATAATGATCCCTTCATGCATATTCAGTTGTAGAGAGTTCCCAAAACTAGTTTCATGTAAAACTCTGGGGTGTAATTGTTTTTTATAGCAAAGAGTGGAGTAGAGAGGAGTAGAGAGGAGTGGAGGTATTAATGGTAGTTGGATACTTATTTGAGGATTGATGTTTGTAGTGGTGAGTAATTAATTATTTGTTTGAGAATTGATGTCAATAGTGATTGATTGATATATTTAATGTGAAATTTGATGGAATAACTTGAAAAGGAGTTTGATGAGTTGTTAAGAGTAGTTGTTTACTATTAAATACAAACGAGTGGTTTTTGAAAAGTAACACTCCTCTTCTACCGAAGTCAAACATAGCCAGATGTGGAACTAATTATTTTTGCATGTGATGCAGAACTGATCTGAGGCTGAATCAACCACGGTATGCTACGCTCCCGAACATAATGAAAGCGAAATCAAAACCCATAAAGAAGTTCACTCCACCGGAGTTAAATGTGGATGTGAAACCAGATTTAGAGGTAGTTGAAGTTACCGAACCTCCAAAAAGGAAAGCTGGTATCATTTTGTCATCAGTTGACGAGCTTATTGACAAACTTAAAAACGAAGCTCATGTCATTTGATTATTTGATCTCTTTCTGTATCTCTCCTTCTAACATTAAGATGCAGATAATTACAGTTCAAAATAATAATTCAGGTTGAATAATAAAATTTCTGACTTCCTCATCCATTGCTAAACAGAGTTGTCCTGTTTTGGCTCCTAGATGATATTTGGTTGCCTTTTGTTTTTAATTGTTATAACATTAAGAATAGACATGTATATCTTAAGCTATGGTATTCAATATATCATTACTTTAGCATCTTCAAAGATATGATCTTAATTTGCATATTTATTTCAAACTCAGAAAATCAACCATGAAAATGGTTTAGTTCCTACTTCCAGGCCACCTACTCCATAGAAAGTGGTGACTCTAATATTTTTTTTTTTGGTTCCGAAGCACCAGGTTCTTATCCATCAAAGTCAACATTATTAATATGGGATACTTCAAAAAAGAAATTAAAAATAGAAAATAATATCTCAAAAAAATTAAAAAAAGAAAGAAAGAAATATCTAGGGCTGTTTTTCTTGTGTTTTCGTGGAGGTTTGCACAAATGCATGGTTTTTTTTTTTTTTTTTTTTCATGCGCCAGGTGGCGCGAAAAGAAGCGCCACGTGACAGTTTTATGTAAACTTCAGTTTTCTTTTTGTAAAAAATTGGAAATTTCACTTTCGTCCAATATATTTGTGTGTATATATATTTTTTTTTTTTGTAAATTTGATTTTTCAACTTTCTTTTTATTATTAAATTCAAACGGAAGATATACATAATTTTTAATTCATATGGTCTATTATTTTCTTAATTAGACAAAAAAATTCAATATTAATAATATTTTGAAATTTGAAATAATCAAAAATTTAAAATATATATTATTTTTTTTATTTAAATATATTCATAAATATTATATCATAAAAAAATGCAACAAATATTTTTCATATTTACCTCGTAAACCCTTTTTATCTCAACAAAAATTAATAATATATCTAAACATTCTACCTAAAGTCTCCGCCAAACAAGCTATTAATAAACTTAAAATAACTCATCCATAAAATATCAAATAAATATCCTCCGCCGTATTTCAAACAAAAGTTTACAGAAAAGGAAAGTTGAATTATTTTTTTTTTGTTTTCCTTCAATTTTATGAAAATTGAAAAGAAGAAATGTTTTTTGGTGGTCGCGGCTGCAGGAAATCAGCACTCCAACCCCTAAATCTAGGAGCAAAGGCGCGGCGGCGGTAAATCGAGATACCTTCTACAAAATAGGTTTATTTTGCGATACACGTGTTTGGTTGTCATTTGATACTCCAACCCCGCCCTCATCTTTTTTCCATTTTCCGTTCTCTAATTTCCGAGAACTTTTCAAAGCTCTCTTCCTTTTCATTCCCCTTAATCTTCGATCGCGGAATGAGATTCGATTTCCGAGCAGAGCTGCCGTCGACGACAACGACAACGACAACGACGACGCGTTAATTCCAAGTCCGATGAATCCATTAGAGGATCCTAGCTGTTGGGATTTCCTTGATAACTCCTTGTTCGACGCCTCCGACGATTTTGCAAACCCTTCGCTCGGTCCATTGTGGCCGCTTAATGATTCCAGGTGATAATACCTAGAATCAATCAGTGCATTGTCTTTTCTCTTTGCCGTATCGCTTTTTGGATATTTGTTGTTGTCTCTGTTTTGCTTGTGTTTGATTGATCAATGGAGCATTTGAGCCAATTTGGAGATTTCGTTTCGCTTCCAGGGATGGTTGTACTGATACGGATGTTTTAGCAGGGCGTGTTGAATCTGAAGAAAACGATTGTTCGCGCAAGAGGTATTTATTTTGATCTACTACGTGCGTTGCCAGTTTCTTTTATTTTTCCCCCCTTTTTGTATTTGTTTAGTTTAAAACAACCTATATGTGTACGTTCTGATAGTATAGCGTTTTCGTTTGGTTTGGATGAGATATTGCAAGTGATTTGAGGAAATTAGCATAATGCATGGTTCCCTTAACTTTGATTATCACTTCTTTGTCGTTAATAAACTTGGGTTGATAGTCCGTTAGAGGGTTGGCGCGATGGTCGAAGACTTCGGCTTTGAAGGTGTGCTCCTCTCAAAGTCTCAATTTTGTTATTCACCTGTAACATTAATTCGAGACATCTCTTGTGTCTCAATTCCTTTGGGGAGTGATTAGATTTTGGGGTTGATGAGAGGAGAGGAGAGGAAATTGAGGAAGAAGAAGAAATTGAGTAATTTGAGGATATGAAGTATTTGTTTAGAAATTGGTATTTTAGAAAGAAGAAGTTGCAAAAGAAATTTGTGGGTATTTGTGTTTAGGAGAAGATATATACTTTGAGTGAAGTTTGATTAAAAAAAATTGATTTGATTTGATGGGATGATGGAGAGAAGTTGAGAAGAGGTTGAGGAGGAGTTGAAAAGAGGTTATGATGTATTAAAAATAAACATGGTGTTCAACTTCAACTCTTCCTCTCCTCCAAATCCAATCACCCTCTTGATGTCTCTAGATGTCTAGCCTAGGGATAGACGTGATTATCTTGGATATAGTGGAGCAAAGTTGGGTTGAGGTTCCCACCTCTAAAAATGGTGAGATCTCATAAATACATAGATTATGTCACATTACCACTTGGTAGTGGTATTAAGATAGAATCCGTATTTCTCTGATATGATATCACGATTAGGCTGGAAGGGATGTTTATCATTTAGTCTAAGAAATGAGATCTCACTGATAGGGTTGGGTCTTAGAAGAGTTATGAATAATATGA
>JBBMEG010000021.1:3737033-3754020 GCA_037832605.1 Cyclanthera cordifolia
AGAAAATTGAGTGATTTGAGAATATGAAGTACTTATTTGAAAATTGATATTTTAGAAAAGAGATAATGAATTTTTTTCTTTTTTATGAGATTTATGTTTAAGAGAAAAATGTTTATTTTAAATAAAATTTACTATTGAAAGTTGATTTAAGAGAAATTAAAAAGAGTGTGATGTACTAAAAATAAACATGAAGCTCGACTCCTCCAAATCCAAACATCCCCTAACGAATCAGTCCTAGTTTACAAATTGTGTTAAACCCAAATTCAGTAAAACATGGTCAAAATGGAGACTTGAATTACATTTGAAGAATGCCACTAACTTTACATAAAAATTTCACATAATCAATTTGATCCACGATTAAATCATAAATAAAAGATAGGATTCTAAGAATCAAACCTAGAGAATTAACTGTATCCAACCTACTCAGATTTATTCGGTTACATTCTTCGATACCATTTGATATTTTACAAATTAAGTCAAACTACGACAAGATATAAGAGAGATTTTTTTTTTTTTTTTTTTTTGAAAAGGAACAAGATATACGAGAGAATAATGAAAACAGCCATTTTCTTACCCTCCCCTCCGTGTTAGAAAGAATTGAAGAACAGTGATTTTGAAATCAATGGCGGAAGATTTGGAAGGAACAACAGCATGCGGTGCCAACTATTGTATACCATTTTCACTGTGAAATTATGAAACATTTGTTCAAGTTCCTAACATTCTTGACTGGCGAGACTCTCAAATTTTGACGTCAGAGACTAATATTATACTTGCTTGATACTATTTTCTGCACATCAAGAACGCACTCGCTTCTTCTTTTTACTTCTCACACAACCTTGCTTGCTTGCAGTAGAGCCCGGCGAAGCTCCGTGGCAATTCCTTGTAACTGAACTGGTTTCCGGATGAGACCATTCATGCCAAACTTAACACAATTTTCCCACAAATCTTCACCTGCACTTGCAGTTAACGCAATGATCACAGGCCTGTAATTCTGGCTTCTGAACTTTCGGATCTTTGCTGCGACTTCAAAACCATCAATTTCGGGCATGTAGAGATCCAACAGCACCACTTGGATTGAAGCAGTGGTGGGTGCCATTGCTGAGAGGCATTCATATCCAGAAGAAACGGCAGTCACGTTGCAGCCCAACTTTTCCAGTAGTTTTCGCGTCACGGCCCTGTTCATATCGTCGGCATCGGCTAAAATAACGGGCAGTCCTCTGAAGATGGTGTTGGAGTGTGGATGTTCTGATGATTCTCCAGGCTCAGGCATGGCCACTGCTATGGAGGGTCGGAGTTGAAAACGAAGAACAAGTGCCATGCTTCGTGTAAATCCTTGAGGATTTGGAACAACCCATATATTCCCTTGCATCAGCTGCCAGAAGATCCCATCAACAACAAAAAAGGAAGAAATATATGAAAAGGTGAAGATAAGATAAGACCATCAACTGCTACTACTACTTTAAAGACACGGCAACAATAGAAAAAGCTTGCACAAAAGAGTTAAAGATCAAAATCTTTCACCAAACAGAAATTTAGGAAAGAAAATAAAACCTTTGTACAAAATGTTCGAAGTAAGAATGTTGAGTTTATAGATCAAAATCCAAAATCCAAAATATCATCTGTTCAGAAGTAATAAGCCCTAAGCAGTAACCCACAATGAAGAAACATACAACACAAATAATCCCATATTACAATACCAGTTTCCAATTGGACAAACTTCAAAAGGAAGAAATGATAACTGTTAAAGCTAATTACAAGAACATCAAGAAAAAGGAATCAGGATTTTTTTTAACAGACTACTGTGATAGAAGAAGCACAACACCAATGAAGAGAACGATGAAAATGATGATTACTAAAACCCAATATAGAAAACTGACCTTAACGAGTTTCTTGCAGATGGTAAAGCTCAAGCGTTCCTCAGCCCCATCACCACTTGCATATCTCCGATCAACGGATACCACGTTTCGAATAGAGCCGTCTGACTGAGAGTTACTCTTGTTTATCCCAATCTCAAATCTGATATAAGCATCCCCATCAGAAGAGCTTTGTCTCCAGTTACCCCATCTTTGGTCACTCCTTCCCTGACTTCCACTCTCAGCCACAACCCGAAACAAAGCATATCCTCCTCCTTGGTTGATGTCACTTAAAAGGCTCCCCACCATATGCAAAATCACCTGAAAAACCCTTCTCTCGTCCCCCATGACGTGATCAGGCAGAGACCTCTGAACCTCGAATGAAAAACCAAAGCCCTTATATGCACACAAGCACTTGGCAAGACAAGCTGCCTCCTTTATCATTGAATGTAACCTAAAAGATCTCATCTCCAACTCCAAGGGAAATCTTGCACTATCCTTAATTGAATCGTCCATAACATCATCTATCAATGTAGATACAACGGTGCCGGTTCTTCCCATTGCATCTAGGATAATTCGTTGGTCATCATTCATATTCTCATGCTGCAACATTGAAAGCAAACCCAAGATAGAGTGCATAGGTCTTCTCATACCATCACTCATTACCTTCTGGAAGGAGTTTCTAGCTTGGCTTGCCATCATAGCATTCATCTTAGCCTGCTGCAGAGCTCGATTCTGCTCGGCCAGTTTCTCCCTCATGAGCTGGGACTCCTCAAGAAGGGCGGCATGGGATAGAGCTACAGCCACCTGGTCAGCAACCACTTTTATTATCTCAAGTTCCTGGTTGTTCCAAGCTCTAGGTTGCCCACCAGGGAGAACTAAAACCAAAATGGCATAGTAGGTCGGAACTATCTCAGGAGTTCCTCCCTTAAAGTGAGAAACACGTAGCATTGGCATCCTAATCGCTGCTGCAGGTCCACGTTGATCCCAATCGCCGCAGTTAGCAACAACAAGTGCTGAATTAGACGCAAGAATGTTAACCCCATCACTTCCCTTGATTTTAATGACATCAGAATCACTAATCGGTATAGAGACATTGTAACCATTTGAGAAACTCCCATCTTTCAACTCATGAGTCAAGTTCATCACTGTCTTACTCTCATTCGGCATCCAAACTGCACAGTAGTGCAAACCTAAAGTTTTCGATAGCTCAAACATGGTAGTGTAAAGTATCGTGTGTCGATCAAGCGATTTGCGGATCTCTTGGGTTAGCATCCGAACGTGCAAACCTGCTTCTTTCTGCCTCATTATCATCCCGACTTCTCTCCCAAGATCCCATGTCTTCTTCTTCAACATAAACTCCCTCACCTTCACCTTGAGAAGCAAAGGAATGAGAGTGATGAGGGTTATAGCAGTAGCACATGAAACAAGAGCGGTGAGGATTTTGAAGACAGTAAGAGCAAGCATTAACTGGAACGAGTGAGGTCCATAAGTCCAGCCATTGAGCAAATGGGTCAAACCACAAAGAACAATGAAGGCAATGAACTGAAATAGAACCCATTTGAAAGGTACATTGGAGCAACTAACGAAATAGAGAAGTTCAATAGGAATGGAGAAATAGGCCACAGCAATCAAGAAATCACTCACACGCTGACACTCCAAAATGCTCTCGATGCTCCATAAACTACCCTCGTCGTCGCAATTACATCGCGGAAATCCGTCGTCCGCAGCAGAAACAGATGCCAATAATAACAAAATCAGAAACCCAGATTGCAATGCCTTCAACATTGCATCCAAAACCCAAGTTATCTTAATCCATTCGAACCCAAAATTCGAGAGACTCAAACCCCCGATGGTTTACCGCTAATGGGAACTATAACAAGAACGCACGCATCTGCAATTCCCATTTCCTGGAAACAAAATAGAAAGGCCATCAGGCAAGTGGAAGATTTAACGATCCCCATTCAAAACACCATAGTGCCTTCAAATTAGAAACAAAATCCAAATCCCCACCCGGATTTAAACTTTGCCCAACAAAATTCCGGCAAGGAAAATGGAGGAAAGGGAAAAATCAACAGCATTATCAAGAAATCGAAAACCCCAACAGGCAATACAAAATAGAAAAAGTAGAATACGAAACCTGAAGAGGGAAAACCAACAAATCGCCAATACATCAGATTCCATTCACATGTATGCCCAGATCTTAGCATTCCACCACATGCAGGTACCTCAAAATCCCATCTCCCGCATCCATATTTAAACACAGCCCACCAAACAAGAACTGAAACCGATCAATCCTTCAAGAATAGGATGAACCCAAGAATGAAAAGGGAAGGATAAGCAAGAACAAAGCTCGATTAGCAGAAAAGAAAAGAAAGGGCAGGAGTAAGAAGCGATTGATGAAACATACAAAAGGCGAAGAAAGCAAGAAATCGGGAGAGAATCAAAACCAGATCTCTGCTTCGGTGGACGGACAGAGTTGCGGCCTAGTGTTTATAAGTAGCTACAATCTGTCCTCCAAAAAAGAGGGGAAATTTTGATAAAGAAAGAGAAAGAGAGAGAGAGAGAGAGAGAGAGAGAGAAGGCAAAGGCTACACTCTTCTCCCTGTGATTCGCGAACTGGGTCTGAGTGCGTGATGGGGGTTTCTCTCTCCCTGCCCTTCGTGATGGGGGTTTCTCTCTCCCTGCCCTTCAAATCTCGAACAGAGGGTGGAAAAAGGTTTTTGAAGAAAGAGAAGTGAAGAAGAAGAAGAAGAAGATGGGAGAAAAACGCAGAGAGCGATTGTTTGCGCCGTTGTTTAGGAAAGGAGCAGAAAAATTAATTAAATTTTCATTAAAGAAAAAAAAAAGGAAAGGAGAATTGGAGGAAGAACAAAGGAGAGAGGGGGAGTGGGGCCCTCAGGCTCTTACATGAAGAGAACTTAGACGCTCTTCTGTTCATAAAAATGTCCTTCTCACTCTCTCTAAAATACTTTTGTTTTATCTCTCTCTCTCTCTCTTTCTCTCTCCTATTTTTCCATCTTTTATATTTTATTTTTTTCTACATGCCACGTGTTCAACTCTCCTTCTTAATAACTTAATTCAATCAAATTAATATACATATACATATGTATATGTTGTAAGGCTGAAGTTCACAATTTGAAATTCATATTTGGTCTTTTTGTTTCCCTTCGACTTGGTTATCTGAAGAAAAAAAAAAAAAAAAAAATTTAATATATATATATATATATATATATATATCTAAGAGGTTACTCAATCAAAGCTACTACCAAATTAAGTGTATTTGACTGTGAAATTTTTATGATTGAATTACTAAAAAGAAAGAGGCATGTAATATAAATCAATTTTCTTTGTTTTTAATTATTTATAAACTCAACAAGGGAAGAATGCATAACTTCGTAACATTTGACCAATATATTATGTCGATCTTTTTCAGATTAAGATGAAGTTCAAAAATTCAATTTGATCTATCATTAATATATTTTCCAACTTTTTAAATATGAATACTTGCTTTTTCCTTAGCAAATAAATCAGTTCACATAAACCAAATCTGAATCACAAAATTAAACCCTAATAGATGAAAATTAAGCTAAATTTTAGGGAACAAACCCCTTTCGACAATAGTGCACTGTGCCACACCTCGAGATTAAGCAAGCCATAAAAGCAAACAAAGTAGTCTAATGAACCCCAATAGAAAGAATTGAGCAGAGAATTGAGAGGCCATTTCATTCGACAAAAGCATTATTGTTGTAGTTAGTCTAGAGGAACGAGTCTCATTTATGCTTGTACATCAAATTTTTGTTTTTCGCATAGAGTCTCATATATATATATTTGGGTTGAGTCTCATTTTCTCATTGTATATATGAGTTTTGGTAGTTGATTTAGAGGGTTGGGTCCCATTAATTTATACTTGTATATATGAGTTTCGGTAGTTTGATTTGGGAGGGTTGAGTCTCATTTGTACTTTTATATGTGAGTTTTGTAGTTTATTTGGAGAGTTGAATCACATGTTTTGTATATAAGGATTTTGTAAGCGATTGAGTTCCATTTATATATATATATATATATACACACAATCATGGACAATTTATCATTAAAGGTCTTTAATGACAAACATCGTTAATAACAGACAATTTTTGTGACAGACATCTTGTCATAAAAGATCGATTATCAATGACGTACGTGCACTTATTATATGACACAAATGTGCTTGATGACGGGTTGAACTCGTCATTAAAGTGACATTTAAAGCCTTTTTTGACATACACTTATAATGACTGCAACGTTTTATACTCTACATGTTTTATGTGGGAAATTTTGAATGTCAAGTTGCTAATCATTAAAGATTGTCTATCATGCAAGATCTTTTATCATGTCATATCTTTTGATGTCAGCTGCTTGTTCGACATGAAAGTCATTCATTGTCGAATTTTTAGTTTGAATTTGTGTGCAGTGTTTGAAGAGGTTCAACTTGGATACATAAAAGACAATGGTTATGTTAATTAAATAAGAAGAATATAAAAAGACTAAGAGTGGAGGGTAGGTATAACAATCTAATATACACACACACATACATACATACATCTATTTATATATATGTATGTACTATGTATGTATATATGGTTAAATGTAGGTTCAACTTTTCAACCTTCCAATTATATAAATCTGATAAATATAGTTCATAAAGAATATGTACTGTACATTAAGGATTATGAGTATAGACGTTTGAATCATAACTAAATTACAAATTCTATCATATATCATCAATTTCCCTAGAAAATTAAAATATAGCATTTTAGGCTTTAAACGACTAAAGTACAAAAAGAAGCAAGTTTTAGGTTCTTTTCTTTTTGTTACATTTGGTGAAATATCAACATCAAAGAGTATATTGTGTTTGATTTAAGATTTTTAATTTACATAAAATTGAATTATTTCAACAAACCACGTATGTAATCAATTATCTAGCTATCGCTATTTTATTATTATTATTTTATTTTTTACCAACACAAAGCTAACATTTTGTTGTAATAATCGCCCCCAATATTATTTAATTAAAAAATAATAATATAATTATATATTTTGACGAAGACACATTATAATAAAAAAACGCGTTAAGTACTAAGTATGGCCTAAGCTAATGTAAGATCATTGTTTCAGAAAAGGAAAAAAAAATAATAATAATAAACTGTTAGAACAAAATGAAACATTATTTTATTTGAATCATCCAACTGTTAACATAAAATAGAATCCTAAGCAATGGTTTACATACTAACTTTGATAATACAACCAAAGCCATGGAGAATTCACTGTTAGTTATATAACTACTATTAAATATGATGATAATTAGTTTAATTTTAAATTCAAATATATTAATTCAATATTCAATTTTAATTCGTAAATTTTCAGAGTAAATTACATTTGGTTCTTATTTCAAAAAAAAAAAAAAGTTAATTTTTCTTTAAAAGTTTATCTTCTTCTACATTTTAGAAATATGTCTTTATTTCAAATAAAAATAATAGATTAATTTAAATTTTCAAAATTATATTTCAAGCTATATGTAATTACGTAAAAGCAGTTTTAGAATTCTGTGGGATTTGTAAAACTACTATTCTCACATTAAGATTCAATCATAAAATGGTCAATTAATTAAATATAGCATGCTGCCCAAATAGTACTATAAAGTTTAAATAATATATATATATATATATGATTTTAATTCAAACACAACAGTGTGGACGATTCTATGCATTTTACTCCCGGGTGGCCAATATGCATGTATTAATTTATTTCCTTCTTATTATAAAACTAGATAATTCTTGATTCATTGATTCATTACACACCCCCATGTATATAAGAAATAAATTTCTAAATGTATCATTATAGGACATAAAAAGAAAATCGTAAAACTTGTTTAATGCAAAAAAAAAAAAAAAAAATAAAGTAGTCTTTTTTTTTATGAGTCTAGAATAATCGGGGTTGTGGAATTTGGTCTTTTAGCGTAAACTGATATGCCTACCAATTTTATTGGCAAATAAACAAACAGTCAAAATCATTGAATCATACGTATATAATCTTGAAAATTTGAATTATTATTTATATCAATACATTTTGTTTGTTTTTTTTTTTTCGAGAAAAGAATAGTGTTCCACAGAATTTAGAGGTGCTCCACATCTTTATCTGATTGTTGGTAGTGTCCGTGAGAGCGTTGGCTCTGTGGTCATGAATGTTGCAGACATATACAGTTTTGGGTTAGAAATCTTCATTATTGTATGTCTAACAAAATTTCCAATTTAGTAAAATATAAGCGATGTAAAAATAAAATTAGGAGTATTGTCTAAAAGAGAGCTGAGATAAAAGTTATTCAGACTTGTCCAACTAACTTAATTGAATGTATAAGCATTGGAAAATTATTAAAGATTATAAAGAAAAAAAGAAGAAGTCAAATAATAAAGTAATTACTAAGTAGATGCAAATAAAGTAGGATTATAGTGGTTGGTAATGTTTAATGCTTTTAAATGTTGGAGTTTACAATTGTCCAAGACATAATAGGAAAATCAATCAAAATACAAAGATTATTTAGGTGGATTTTGCTTCACCATCCAAAGACTTGTTCTTTGAAATGCTTTTTTTTTCTTTCTTTTTTTTTTGGGTCAATATGGGATGATTTGAATAGTTTTCTTGGGCATTTAATTATATTTAAATTTGACAATATAGGTAACAAGGATACAAATGATGATATGGTTTTCATTTGAAGTTACTAGAGAAAAATGTGGTTTTCATTTAAGTCATGAAGGCATGATGAAGTAATATAATGACTCAATATTTGATATTTCAAAATAAAATCTCAAACACTTAAGTATATATAAATAAGAAGATGTCAAAATTAAAATTAGTGATGATATGAATTTAAGTTAGGATAGTCATTTATCACATAAAAATTTAATATCCAACAAATTACATGGATTACCAAATGATATGCTTGATTTAAAAATATTTTATGAATATGTGTCCTTTTGGTATTGAATTTTGTGTTTTGTTGTTAAGACAGCACCTTTAATTACTAGTTTCTAAGAAAAGAGCTTTTTTTTTTTCTTTTTTTTTTTTTTTGAACATTTGCAAATAATCTCAAGTTAATTCGAATTTTGTAACGGTCAAATATAGTTGATTTACTTAAAAAAATCTATTTAACCAAATGAATGCATAATTTAAAAATTGGTGAAAATGGTTCACGCAAGATGAAGAGAAGTGGCCGAGATCCAAAGCAATTTATTATATTGTAAGATTTTTTTTTTTTTGAGAGTATTATATTCTAAAATTTGAATCATCTGGAATGATATATTAATTAAGCGAGTTTCAAATAATTATAATGTTTCATTTATAATAGTTACATATTTAAATATTATTTTCCTATGAATATTTTATATTAAAAAGTCTAGAATTGAATAGTATATTTTATAAATAATTAAATTACGGTAACTTAGGCTAAATTTAACAATATTAAAAGTACGGAAGCACGGGAATCTTCTAATTCAGCGCTTTTTCTTGGCCATCATCCTTTTTCATTTTCGCACTTTTTTTTTTCTTTTTGACTGCGTGCACACGAATTTATCAATATTTTAATATTTTTAATTTATAAAATAATTTTGTGTAGCAACTAAGATGTTACATAGTCATATTTATTGTGAGGTTCCACTACAGATTCATGTGTAAAAAAATTATATATATATATACACATACATGCACTCCCCTCTACAAAATTGTATCTTAAATTTGTTAAATGTAGCTAAAATAAATTAAAAAAAAAAAAAAAATGGAAATCCTAGCATTCATTTAATCCCATAGTGGAGAGAGTTGGTGGGGGATATGGATGACTTTGGTCTAAAATTCCCAACCAATTAAACATTTCTTGGAGATTTACTCTCACCTCACCAACTCTTCATTTTCCCACCATTTCTTGATTCTTAGTTTTCGAAATTGTGTGTAGTATTATTCACATAAAGCTAGTGTCATAAATTTTTTTAATATTTGAAAATATCCAGTGGGAATTCAAATATTTTGTAATTAAATCCAAACATAATGAAAATGTCCATTTTTCTCACTACTGAGATGATCAATCTAACAGGACGGAATTCCGATAGAAAATTGAAAGAGAGAGAGAGAGAGAGAGAGAATTCGATTTAAAATTGGATGACGGGATGCTCGAAATGTACCATGTAACCATCTCCATTCCCGTTTCCTCTGTGAACATCTCTTTCTTCTTTTTTGAGTACAGGATGAACGATCAAACCCATAATCTTTTAGTCATGAAATTTATAATGATGTCGCTTAGCTATTACTTTGTACGTTGGCATCTATGAACATTTCTAAATAGGATGGTAGTTGAGCTTACTTAAATTAATTATGTTTTTTTGTAGTACAAATTAGAGAAGAGTGACAATAAATCCTACATAGAGATCGATCACTACTACTTTCAAATAATTTGAGAGAAAAATAATGATTTCCATGATTGAATCCATAACTGCTGGTATTGAACTGAATTAATACCAAACAATCAATTAGGTTAATAGTGAATTACATTATTAAATTATATTTACCTAAGAGGAAAGTTTAGTTACAGTTTTTTCTTAAATACCGTTTTAAAAACATTTATATTATCTTTTGTTTAGTACAATATTTTCTTAAATACCATTTTAAAAACATTTATTGATTCTTTGCAATCCGTTGCCTTTTTCCTGTAAACCCAAAAAAAATAATAACTAAATAAAAATATAATGGACTAGTCAAAGTTCCTTTAACGTAACCTTTCCAGATTCTTTTCACCTTTTAATGCGTTCAATGAACGAACGGTCCATTGGCTGTTGGAAAATTGTAACCTCCTACGTTAAATCAATGAACGGCCAACACTTAAATAAATAAATATTTTTCTACCTTAACGCTCAACTTTTTCTTATGACAACAGAATTATTACTATTATTAATTAAAAAATAAATTATAAATTTAGTCTCTATAATTTTATGAAAGTTAAAGTTTAGTCTTTAAGATTAAAAAAATTTATACTTTAGTTGTTATGTTTTAGAGAAATATAGAATTTAGTACTTGTAGTTTGAAGAAATATAAATTTAGTCCCTATAATTTGAAGAAATAGAATTTAGTTAATATGATTTGATAAAATCTAAGAAATTGTCCATGTTATTTATAAATCATAGGCAAATTTAGTATGTAAATGTGATGTATGAATTATGTATTTTTTCAATTAATTACTTATCTCACACTCTAATAATTAAATAAAAAAATAATTAATTTCTACCTATTTTATTCACCCACAATTACGAACAGACTATTTTTTAGATTTTATCAAACCTCAAAACTAAATTCTATTTTTCCAAACTAAATAGACTAAATTGTAGATTTTTCCAAACCAACTAAAGTCTAGATTTTGAAAGGATTAAATTCTAGGTTTCATGAAATCATAAAGACTAAATTTATAATTTATCCTTAATTAAAAAAAAGTAATTGTCCCTATGACACACACACACATATACATACATATATCCCTATGACACACACACACATACATACATATATACATATATATATATATATATATTGATTTTTTTAATTTATCATTTTGTTGAGATTACAACAATTAAGACAATTCAAACTTGTGATCTGGTGATCCTAAGTTGATTCTTAGGAAAACCATGACATTCAAAACCACGTAGGAATTAATTTCATCGACACTCCTCATCATCGAAACTGGCAGCAACCTCCACAACCCTCTCCCTCCTTCACAGAGCCTTCTCCTTGAAGCTTTGATTTTTTTTTTTTTTTTTTTTTTTTTTAAATTTGGTTGCTGGAAAGAGATTCCTCCATTTATTATGGCAAAAAAATCTTAAAACACTTTTTTTTTTTTTTTAGATCAGTAGAGTTAGAGATCTTTGCTCCTGAAAACGAAACCAGATTTACGATCATGGAGAGAAAAGATTTCCAAAGGAATAAGATACAGGTCGTTACATTTCTTGTTGTGCTTAGCACTAGGCTATTCTTCTCGAAAAGCTCACTGGATTCACACCTACCACTAGTCTTGGGCATTAGGGTTTGTTACACAAAATCTCTATTATTTAGGCCTCATTTGATAACGAGTTAGTTTTTATTTTTGGTTTTTGAAATTCAAGTCTATAACCTATTATTCCAGCACATAATTTTTATAACTTTGATATTTACATTTTACTTATGTTTTAAAAAACCAAACTAAAACGTGAAAGCAAAACAAGAAAAAGCTTACAAATATTTGTTTTAGTTAATGGAATTTAGTTAGAATTTACATACCTATGTAAGAGAAGATGAAATATATATATATAAAGAATTTAAACAAATACAAGTTTAAATTTTAAAAACTAAAAACGAAAAAATTAAATAATTATTAAACGGGACTTCACGTGTGTAGTGGTCTTATCTTTATGGCAAAACCATAAATTTATATAGTCATGGTTTAGTGTTATTATGTCCTTAATTAGCAATTATTTAATTTTGAAATAAAAAGACTAAACAAAAACTTAACCCAAAAATTACGACTAAAATGGTATCAATTATTTTTCATTTTTCTCCGAGCTTTTTCATTAATCTGACTATAAACACAATTATAACATTTGGGAATTGGAAGAGAAAAGTCAACATGGGTAAATCTCTCTAGCTTGAAATCTCTAGTAAAATGAGATGAATAAAAAAGAGGGTGAGATTTGATATATTTATTCTTGAGGAGGGCGGGAGAATAAAGAAAAAAGATGTGGGGGGTCTCTGAAAAAAAAAGCACATGCAAATACAACATGCCATGTGTTGGAAACAAGAGGTTGCATTTGTGGGAAAGCTTTGAACCCCTTATATTTTATAGTGACCATCTTCATCAGCCATTCCATTTTTCCATATTTTTGCCAATTTGCTAATGACACCCCCAATTTTCATTAAATTTCTTTTGATTTTAACTTCTTCTTCTTTTTTTTTTTCTCAATTTTTGTAGACATCACCTGTTCCTTTCTTTGACTAATTTATGACATTTCCTTACCACGAAGAAGACAAAGCAATTGGATAAATAAAGAGCATCCCATAAATGTCCATTGTATATTATTTCATTTCTGTCTGTTTCATACTCATGAAAGTGAGAACAATGTGTTTTTGGCCAGGTTATATGCCTCTCTTTTTTTCCTATGTGGTTTTAAACTAGAACAAAAATAAAATAAAAGTAGAACAATTCTCACATAGAGCTCAATTTTGGTTTCAATTAATTAAAATAAATAAATAACATCTAACTTGAATTTTGTAAATAAAATATGCCAAAATTAAATAACTAAATATTGATTATGTAAACAATTCTCCCATCTTTATTTTACTAACCAAAAAAAAGTGTTCATTTTTCATTCTTACATACTCTATCATGGAAAATATAGCATTTCTTTCTTTCACTACATGAAATCACCAAATGATGAGAGAGACCGCATCAGCGTTCGAGCCAGAATTCTTTAACCAACTTGCTTTGTTAGGATAATTGTTTTTCATGTGTACCTGGTTGTCCATATTCTCGGCAACCTCTTTTTTCTTACAAAATTTTTCTTCTTAGTCAAATTGTCGTCTACCCATGCTGAATCCTTTTATAAAATACGTTTATCACGATTCAACCTTCTTTCTTATGATAGTAGTTTACGAGTAGCCTCCGTAAATATTAAAAAAACTCAATAGGCATGAAACATAAATCTATGATCTAGAGATTTTAATTTAAAATCTTACTCCAAAATTGATCCAAGTAAAAGAAAAATAAAAAACCCAATGAAAAAGAAAAAAGAGTAAGATGAAGAAATAGGAAGAGGTTGAGTATTTGTTTGGGCCCCAAATTTAATG
This sequence comes from Cyclanthera cordifolia, assembly GCA_037832605.1. Lineage (NCBI taxonomy): Eukaryota > Viridiplantae > Streptophyta > Magnoliopsida > Cucurbitales > Cucurbitaceae > Cyclanthera > Cyclanthera cordifolia. The sequence continues at coordinate 3,750,779 of JBBMEG010000021.1, forward strand.
ATAATGAAAAGTTGTAAATCCGAGGTTAAAATGGGCCGATTGCCAGAGGATGTTTCGGCCTCCACCCTCACTGCATTGTCGGACACTTTCTTTACCATGTCACTTTCTTCTTCTTTCCATGTTCATAAATTTATTTCTTCCTCCACATTAATTTATTTTTTTTCTTTTTAAATAAAATTATTTTTTAGTATTTTCTATTTTTAATGGATGTTAACATATGGGTTTCCTCCTCTGATGCTAAATTATCTAGTTTTTAGTTATTAATATTTTATAAGACAATATTAATTACTACAATTGCTATTTTTTTTTTTAAATGGTTATATTTGTAATTATTTTATATATTTGATTAGTTTTATAATTTTTTCAAAAGAATATGATTAGCTTTAGTTTAACTATGGATTCAAAATTTTGATTTTGTTAACCATTGAGTTTTACATACGGAGATTCAAGGAAATCGTCATTTTGCAAAATAGTAAATGCTGGGCCGATTTTGGTCTAGCTCCTGGCCCACATTATTTTGAATGTTGGTTTTCCTCCCTTCATATCATTGTCAGAGCCCATTAAAGGCCCATTAAGGACATTTTCATATTCTAACATGAGTTCAAACAGAAGGTAACAATCAGATAACTGGCAATATGAATACTGAATAGGATACCGAATATATTTTCACTTTAAGAAAAGTGAGCTCTCACCCATTATGGGTCTCATAATAATGATGCATCATTACACCATGTCAATTCTCAATTTGTGGTTGATCATATAGTCGACCATAATATAGTCGACCATAATATACTAAATGCAAGATGCTAAATATATATTATTTGAATTGTACAAATTTTACGAATCATCAAATAAATCATGTGACAGTACACACTATCGATCTTAGAGCGATTATGAGATATCATGATAAATTTGAAATATAGTGGATTAGTAACATATATGTTTTCGATAATGAATGTTATCCGGTTAGCTCAACTTGTACTAGTAATGCTTCTCGATTTGTAGTTCGAGTCCTCGAGACATTACTATTTTCAAATAAATAATTTCGTAAAAATAGTCAGTATGAATATACATCGACCTAAAATTAAAATGAGTTAGGAATTAGACTGTCACAGCCCCATTTATCGCATCATAATGCCTGAATTTTGACTTTTTGCTTCCCTATTTTTATACTACCATACAAACAAGCTCCTCCTTTATCCTCTAATATTACCATATTTTTCGATTCCATTATACAAATTCCATTTTTCTAAATAAAATGTTATATTTATCTAATCGAATAATTCGTTTTTTGTTTTTTTGGATATGGACCCCATTGTGACTTATTTGTAATGAATGCATATGTACATGCCTTCTTTTTTGTTATGTACATGCTTACCTACAATATCCATTCTTTTGATATCTTTTGGTGATTGACTTAAGAAATTGAATATCTATCTCAAAAAAAAAAAAACATACAATTTATATTATTAATTTTTTCATTTAAAGTTAAATTCAACCATTGTTGATTAAACATACAAGGTTGGTGGCGTAATAATTTCATTATTGTTAATTAGTTTCCCATTAACAATACTTGTTATCAAATACCTTCTTTTCAACACTTCAAAAATTTTCAGTTTTATTTTGGTAAAAAGAAAAAAAAAATCAAAATATATGGCCCATTGGACTAGAAATTTTATGGCCCAATACATACAATCATTGGACTTAAATAAACTCTGCGTACAAAGCCCATGAATATATACACCTTCACTTTTATTTGCTTGCCTTTTCTTTCTCCTGTTCTATAATCAAGGGCATAATTGTAAAATAACATTTTATACAAGCCAAATGTATGAATTTTCATCCTTAAATTTGTATACTGATATATTCTTAAAAATTAAACGGTACAACTTCATATTTTCAACCAAATAGAAATATATACTTACTTTGGCCGACTTTATACTATCTAATGTGTTTTAATTCAAAAGATGCACCATCTTGAGAAGACGTAAGTAGAAAGTCTTCTAAGTATTTATAAGACTGGCGGACGTGCTTTAGGTCTAACATTTTAAAATAGGCAAATGTTTGATAGTGAAGAAATAGGGTTTTGGAATAGAAAAAAAAGAGAGAATGAAAAAGAAGTAGAGAGGAAGGTAAAAGGGATGATGGGCGATAGTGATGTGTGTGTGTGTGTGTTTCCTTTAATTTATGCCATGTCCTCCACTACTAACTTTCACCAAAATGCACATTTGGACACTCCCTAACCTTTCCTTCCCTTTTGTCCATTCCTTCACTTGTCTCCTCTTTTCACCCATTCTCCCCCATATCTCTATTAATTATTATTTTCCTCTTTTTAATTACATGTTTTTTTCTTTTATTCAAACTTTGCATGCCCCATAAATATTTACCATCCTATATATATATATATATATATTCACTCATTATTCAACTATAACTGTTCACCATACTTTTCATTTTGACATCTACCCAACTATCCTATTATATAAATATCATACTTATACGTGATGGCATTGCAATCCTACTACTTTGGATATTTTTACTATCAATAAAACTTCAAGTTTTCTTAAATAATAAATTTGAAATCATTCTTTATTGAATTATTGTATAATATTAACAAGACTATTACTTTTAAATTGTTAATGAGATTTAAATGAATCTTTAAAAATATGTTGACCTAAATAAAATACATTATTCAAAAGATCAAAATAATGTTCTAATGGGATTTAATTCGTTCATTTCTTACGAAACATTTTCTTTTTTCGATCTATCGTGCAAGGCTCTATCATAAATACTTTTTGTTTAACCATGACTCACTTTTTTTTTTTTTTTTTTTTTTTGGGAAATCGAAGAAATTGGTCCCATAATTGGGTCTCTACTTTTTGGTTTGACATTTAAGAATTTTATTCACATTGCTAAGTTTGGTGCATAATTGATCACCCTTAAGAAGAAGTAGCTTGGTAGCCATTTCCCTTTTCACTTTACACACTTCAAAAACTTTTAATTAAGACACAAGTTGTCACATCCTCACAATCTTCACAACTTAATTCAAATAACATTACCATATTTAATTTCAAATTCTAATTAATCTGTTCACTATTAACTACTCTTTCAAATTTGCTATGATATCATATATTGAAGTTAATAATTGGAAGAGTGAAAACTCAAACAATTTTATCTCCTCTATGTGGTAATATTTATACGTAGAAATTAATAAAATCTATAAACCAAAATCATCAACTAAA
>JBBMEG010000021.1:3754120-3791179 GCA_037832605.1 Cyclanthera cordifolia
ATATTAGCTCTCCACTAATAAAATGATTTCTCTCTTATGTCTGTGAACATAGTCAACACGTAAATCTAAGATGTTCTTCTCCACGTTCTTTAATATATATATATATATTTGGTATGGCAAAAAAGATCAGCATGTAATTATTTTTCAAATAGTTATTTATAACGATCGAATTACACCAGTTTGGACATAAGCAATAGATAGTATTGTATCATATTAATAAACCATGTAACGGGATAAAATGAAATAGAAATAGTTTTGAAATTAGAGAATTATTATTGATTAGATTTGAATTGAATTAATTAATGAGGACGTAAATGAAGAAGAATAATTTGTGGAAGGCAGAATGAAAGAGATGGCAGAAGGTGGTGTTTCTATTCCCAGTTCTGATGCATTAACTTCATTCACTTTATAAATGGTGGAGAAGAAGATTAATAAAGCCAACACACAAACTAACAACTTCATTTATTGCATCTTCATTTTTCTATTTCAACTCAATTATTCTTTTATTCATCCACATAACTCCCAACACTTAATTTATATCAACCATTCCTCTTCTTTTTAATCTATATTTTATACAAATTATTAGACCATCCCTCAAATTCATTCATTAATTAAAAAAAAAAAATCAAAATTTTAAATTTATTTTCGTAACTATTTTCTTATTTGGTTTTCATTTTTTTCGAGAAAATAAAAACAAATTTTTTGAAACAGTTTCAAAGCTTGTTTTGTATTGTGAGACCTATAACAACAGCTTATAAGTGTTTTTGACTAGTAAACATGATCTTTAGACTTTCATTTTGTTTATGATGTAATTAAATGTTTGAATTTACGATCTTAAATTATGGTAAAAGTTATTATTCGAAAAGAAAGAATATAATAAAATAAATCAAAAGATTTAATATATAAAATTTTGTTAAGCAAGATGATCAGTATTAAATAGAAAGGCATAAACAGAGTCAAAGTGAAGTCAAGTGTAAAGGAGTGAAGTTGTAATAAATGACAAAACCCCAAAATCCCCTCTTGAATTGGAAGTTTATTATTCCAATGAGCGCGGTCTCCAATTACATTTGAATATAATTCATCTGTTAAAGATTGTTGAAGATCATACTTAACTTGTGGAAAATGTCTTACATTCAGAAGATAAGGATTCTTCAACATATTTAAGGATATAGTGAGTTACTCCTATCATAGTCAATTAGTTTTGAGATGAATGCTCACATTTCTAATATGGTATCAGAGCATAACGTGAGTTATTAGTCTCTAAAATTCTTGAAGACTCCACTCAAGCGGGCAAAATAGTTAGGCGGACATTTCATGATCCTAGAGTTGGATCCGACTCAAGTGAGAGAGCCAAAACGATTCAAGTTAGAGATTTTTCAACATGTTTAAAGATAGGGTGAACTATTCTAATGTTTCGTTCTTTCTAAGAATAAATTATTAAGAGAGAGAGGGAGAGAGTTGGTAGATAGAAGACATTGAGAATTGGAGTACTGTGTGAGAGAAAAGTGTGGAGAGGGGAAGAACAGATATTAAAAAAAAAAAAAAAAAAAATGAAAGGAGAGGGTGGCACAGTTAGTCTGAAATGGTTTGGACAGAACAAAGCATTTCGATCCAAATAAGGAAAACTCATGATGGCATTCGACACCCAGAAGCTTGTCGGGAACATGCAAAACCAAACCAAACACACACACACATATATATAAAATATATATATATATAAAACATCATCAGGGTTTTTGGGAAAAAAAGGCATCCAATGACCTTAACCATTTTATCCTTTCTTTTGCTTACCTCTTCCTACCTTCATTTCCATGCAATCTCACACATCAATCACTCTATCTCTCTTCTTCTTTCATACATCACATCTTCTAAATGTATTTTCACCTTCTATATCTTAATTCCACTAACCCCACTTCAATAAACCAAATAAATCTCATGTTTGATATGTTTGGAAGTGAAAATAAAAGAAGGGAACATATTTCTTCTTGTTGTCTTGTCTTCATCAATCACTAATTTATTCTTACTTTTTTCATTTATTCCTTAATTCTCTTCATTTCCCTTCCATTCCCTTCTCTTCTCTTCTGAAAATATAATTTCATGACATGTTTTGCTACAACGAAAAGAAAAGAAAAAGAACGTAAAAATAAATTAGTGTTGATGAGATGTCTCTATTGTCCAAATGATAGGAATGGAACTGATATGCACGATATATAATGCAACAACAACAAATACAAGATTAGAAAGACTTCCGATCATTACCAATATAGCTAGGGTGACGTGTTCATTTATGATTTTGTCTACAAGAACAATAATTTAATGATATCAGTAGTATAGTAGTATATATGCATGAAACTAGAAGATCATTAGTTGTGAACTCCAAACACTCAAAACATAATAAAGAAATTTTGAGTTCAAATCAACTCAAATATATTTGAATTCAAAAAAAAAAAAAAAAAAAGAAAGAAAGAAAGAAGAAATTTAGAGTTCAAAGTAATAGTACAATGATGATTATATTTAAAAAGAGTAGATTTGTTGCACAAAAAAACCAGGTTAGTAATGATGTCCTCCCAAAGTATTAATGGCGCTTTGTGCTTTTTCTGAGAAAATCCTGTTGTAACCTCAAGCAACACAAACATTTTTGTATGAGCAGATGATAAAGAAATAACATTGAATCTAAAGATTCAAATTTTTAGAAGTATTATAATTATAAATGCAAAATATATAACCATAAATGATGAATGATATATACAATTGGAGGAAATTACGCGTTATAATAAATTGCACAATATATATTCTGAACTGAAAATTAAGTACAGACACAAGAGATATAAAATCCTTCAAAATGAGACATAAAAAAGACAAAATTACAAAGAGTAAATTAAACATACCATGATCGTTTAATTAATTTCCCACACAGCATAGGAAATAAAATATGAAGATGATGTAACAAGATCAAAACTTTGATCTCTAATTAAGCTGAGAAACCTAATCGAAGCTCCAAATCAATATCCTTCTTGGATTCAATCTCCAATCCAATGAATTTCTCAGGCTTGTTCCAATTATAAGCTGATCTCTCAAACACATTAGGTTTGATCACAATCTCATTGATCTCCAACTTCAAATCCAAGTTAGCTTTACGGTCGCCGCGAGACGGGAGATTAGGGTTAGGGTTATGGTTGAGATTAAGGTTGAGATTTGTGAAGTGAGCATCAGTAGTAGATTGGGGAGAGTACAACAAGGCTCTATCTCTTCTATGAACATTCATATGGCCCCCAAGAGCTTGGGCAGATCTAAATTCCCTTTTGCAGAAATTGCACGTGTAACTTCTTGGAGGCCATGAAATCCCATTTATCAAATGATATTCTTCATCTTCCCTCCCTTTGCACACCTTGTTTCTCTCGCTTTTCGCTGCCGAATCGTCTCCTCCTCCGCCGCCGATTTTCGTGTTCAGTGTTGTTGTTAAACTCGTACGATACGCGGTTCGTACACAGTTCCTCTCCATGAATCTGATTACCACAACAACAACAACAACAAAAAGAGTCAAAATTTCAAAACAATGAAAATTGATTAAAATACACATGGAAAATAAAAATTAGGGAAAATGGAGTTGAAGAAAAGACCTGAAGAAGAGAGAGGGAGAGAGAGGAGGAAGGCCCTGAAAATGTCCTTCATGTTTTGGTCATATGATGTTTTTATTTAGGGAAGGTCAGGCTGCCCGAGTAATGGGCATTTCCATTTATGGTTAATGATATATTCTTTAATTTATTGCAGCTTGCTATTGAATTTATATAAGTTTTTGTTTTGGTTTTTTGTGTTGTGTTGGTTTGTGTGTCATTCATTGTTATGTTGGTAAACTTTCTGTCTCTCACAGTTGTTTTGTGGACTGCATAATTATGTTCAATCACCCTTTGCTTCGTCTGTGAATATCAGACGATGAGAGAAACTTGCACTTTCTATATCTTTGAATTTTATTTCTCATTTCCTACTTCTTTTTTTTTTTTCTAATTGATTAGTAGTTTCTTTGGGTTATTATATCTTTCAATATTTCACTCCGAGACCTAATTCTTCACATTCAACTATTGTATGATCTAATATGTTTCACGAGAATAGTAGCTCAAATAGTCACATTATCACAAAAATGTAATTATTACATATGCAATGCTTGAGGCCAAGATTTTGACTAGGATTAGAATCGAACTTAGCCTTTTGGAACCAATATTATCCCTACAACCCTTGTGACCCTCAGACCAATGCATGTCTTTTCAACATGTTTATTCTCACTCACATACTTACTAGAAAATTTCGTACGAAGTCATTCAATCTATAACTACTTTAAATTAAGCATGCTTAACTATAAAGTTCCTATGCTTGAATTACTGAAAAGAGATGTGCATCTTGTCGGTATAGGTAATACAAATCAGTTCTTTTAACCTTTTTTAACTATGACGTTTGTATCTCAAGAATCCCTCTCATTCAGATATAGTCTTAATTCATTCATGTACCTCTCTTAAATTTGGGCATCAAAAAAGAATCAAATTCACATCTAAATGAAATAAATCTTTGAGAGATACAAAATCATGCGATTATGAAAAGATTAATTTTTTTTTTTGACGGGGTCAATACCCTCATCTCAATCGTAGGCCGGTACATTACAACTTTAATCGGCCATTTGTTTAGTCCAAACTGTGTGGTAAGTCAAGTGGTTAATCATTTGAATCGGGAGAATAGAACTTACCACAAGGATAAATATCAATTATTGTTACATAATAATTTTGTTTTTATTATATATAAATTATGAAAATAGCCTACTTCCTGTAAAAAAAAGAAATAATAATAACCTACTTCTCCATTGATTTGGGCTTCAAAATGTTTAACATTAAGCTCTCCTACGGCCCATTGGTGGTTTGCAGTCCACTCACGGCAGTTGACAGCAAATAAATTCCACTCTCAAATGATACAAGTTTGTGAAGATCAAAGAAGCAAAGGCCCAAATTTAGTCAATTATGAATGACAGTAGAAATTTGAAGCCTAATAAACTCCAACTCCATCTCCAATTCAAAGTTCCTCTTCCTCTCAATCTCCAATTCCCTCGTCATCTTCTCTATCAATCTCCCCATCTGCTCCTCTCTGCTCATCTCATCTCTCCCTTTCTCCCCTTCCATCACCTCTATCAAACTCCCCACTGTCCTCCTTTGTTCATCCAAGCTCCTCTTCAATGCCACCAATCCTCCTACTATGGACTCCCTATCCACAACCTCCTCCCGGATCCCCGTCGGAGAGCTCAAATTCGACAACCCCGAACAGCATTCGCTTGATTCCCCCGACCCTTTCTCCTCCATCATTGATTCACCTTCGTACCCAATTTGTTTTGTAATCGAACACTCGTCGTCCTCGCAAACAGGGTCCAGCTCCAGTCCATCCTCATTGAAATTCCACCCGCTGATCCTCCTCTGTTTTCTAATCTCCTCCTCCAATTCCTCTTCCTCGTCTTCCTCGATTTTCATAGACGGTAATCGCTGCAATTTCCCCAATTTGAAACGCTCTTCCACGCTTGGTAAACCCTGCAGCACGTTCTTCACTAGAAGATCTAGGCCCTTGCAGTTTCTGAAGAATGAATGTTTGAGCAATTTTTCGGCGCAGGGTCTTCTTGATGGTTCTTGATCGAGGCAAGCCGCGACCAATTCCTTGAACCCTTTTGAGAATTTGTTCTTGTTCTTGGTGTTTCGGTGGTTTTCGTAATCGGAGAATCGAAACCCTCGTGTGATTTTCAAAAGCAGAGATTTTGAAGGAGGGAGATGAGACAGGGGAGGCCGTCCATGGGCTAATTCCAACGCTGTGATTCCAAATGACCAAATGTCCGCTTTCAAACTATACCCATTATGCGAATGGATTACCTCCGGCGCCATCCAGTACGGCGTTCCGGCAAATTCCTTCAGCATCAACGACGTCGATAAAGGCGAAATCGACATCCCCTGTTTCGAATTCGCCTCGAAAATGGACGCCGAAACTCCAAAATCGGCGAGCTTAACCGACCCATTTGAGTCAATGAGAATGTTGCCGGCTTTAATGTCGCGGTGGAGGTGGCCTTGGTCGTGGAGATAAGCCAGAGCGTTGAGAATTTCACGGAGAACGACGGCGATGCAGGGCTCCGGCAATCCATTGGAAAACGACGACGTAATGATGGACTGCAGAGACCCGGCCGACATGAACGGCATCACGACCCAAAGCTTCCGATCTACGGTGAAAGAACAGTGTGCGTTTAGAATGTTGGGATGAGAGAGAAGAGACAGAGTTTTGGCTTCTCTTCGAATGTCGTCTAAATCGGCTCTTGATCGATCGAGGTCGATGGCTTTAATGGCCACAACCGCCGAGTTCATCGGAATGCAAATGGCTTTATAGACGACAGCGCTGACGCCGACGCCGATTTCGTCAATGATTTTGTAAGAGGTGGGATCGAGAGGGAATTGGGGCTTTTTGGAATCGTCAGGATCGTCGGGGAGCTTCATGGTGAGGTCGCCGGACTGAACTCGCCGGAGGGAATTGAGACGAGAAGGTTTCATGAAGGATTTGAGAGTGAATGGTACAGTAAGAAGTGGGGGTTTTAAGAAGCTGTGGGTGGAAGAGGAAGAAGATAAGAAAGGGAAAGAAAGTTGAGATTTTGAGCAGTTTTCCTGTGAAGTTTGGAGGGGGAAGGTGGAGATAATGCATGTGAAACTTCAACTATAAATCTCTTCCTTTTTTGAAGGGGCATTTTGTTTTAATTAGTTTTAAGAATTAATTCATGCGGGTAACAAAGTATATAAAACAGACAACATTTTATTAAATAAAAACAAATAAGAATGGAAACTAACAAAAAAAAAAAAAGAAAAAAAGAAGCATCTTTGGTAAAGTGTCAATGCGATTAGTTTGATTGTTCGGTGTTAATTCAGTTCAACAAAACATCTTTTTACATAACCACTAATCAAACTATTGTCAGTTGAACTATACTTACTTTAACATATTTTATGAGTATTTGCAAGCAAGTATCCAAATATTACTCAACAAAAATATAAAACGGTAGTCCCCATCTTTTAGATGGATCTTAATTAAATAGGATAAACAAAGTTCAAGTTCCATAGCTACAACTTTTTCATTGTTCCATAAAGAGTAGAGACTCTAGATACAAAATGACCAACACAACCAATGCAGAACCTAAAGTGACTTTAAATGGAAAGCAACCTCTATCAGTTCTTATAACCATGGCTTCAATGATAGGAAAACTCATCAACAAGATATAAAAGCAAAGAAAAACCTGCCCAAACACATCCTCCCAATCTCCGAGACTCGCAGCTCTGCCGAATCCAACAGCAAAGGAGACGAGATTCAAGAAGACGAGTCCGGCCATCGGACCAAGAAACAAGGTTGAAGCTTGAAAATCAAATATGTCCATATTGTACCTCTTGATTTGGTTATCATCCATCACTTTGTTTGTGGGCACAAAGTTCATATTTCTCAACCCAATTTTCTCCATTAAAGCATATAAACTTCCATAAAAACGACCGGTGATTCCTTTGATCATCCATATCCTCTGTTCATTTAGCCATTTTTGAAATGAACCTCCAGAAATTAGAACCTCGTGCAAGTGCATGGATGTTGACGAGATGAAAATGAAGCAATATACGAGGAAGAATGGACTTGAAACCTGCAGGAGTATCGTATTATAAACTTAGTACGAACATTTAATGTCACAATATACATAATATGAGATTCAACTACTATAAAAAGATTTTATAACTTTTTATATTTGTTGAACTAAAAAATTATTTAAAATTTCATTTTATGCTGAAGTTGACAACTTTTTCTTCTAACTTCTCCCTTGGTCGTCCTTACCTAACTGATTTGAATACCAAGTGTTCTAGTTTAGTTTCCATTGGCTTAAAAGGGTAAAAACTAATCTTTTATAGTCATTTGAACTTTTTCTTTACAAATATTATTTCAACCTATCCACTTTTGACTATGATTGAATTGATTGTTTGAGGGTGTGTTTGTTTTTGGTGGAGAAGAGGAATGGAAGATTTAATGGTAGTTAGTACAAGATTGATGTTAGTAGTGGTTGAGTAATTAGTTATTCATTTGGATATTAATGCTAGTGGTCGTTGAGTGAGAAGTTTGATAAGATTTAACGACCTGAGTTTGATGAATGATTTGATTAATGGTTAAGGGTGATTGTTTACAATCAAATACAAACAATAGATTTTAAATGGTGGTTATTTACCATTAATTTTGTACCAAAAACAAACATAACCCAAGAGACAAAACTATGATAGAGAAATTGGGTAGAAAAAGGTTCGAACTTTTAAAACAAATAAAAAACCAAACGATTATCAAACCGAATATTATGTATATATAAAAAAAAAAAAAATCAATTATTACTACGAGGTGTATTGATTAAGCTCAGCAAAAGGTAGATGGGAGAAGTGTGCGTATACCTTGGGGAAAACAGGAATGGCATGCAGCAAAGAGAGTTGAGGGAGTGTAGCGAAGCCCCAAATAGAGAAAGAACAGAGAGGATAAAGGGCAAGTTCAGAATAATACATGGCCTGGAGAAAACTCAAGTGTGGGCGGCCGTAAAACAGAGGACAAAACCTGGAAAAGCCGACTTCCAACAAGCCGGAGCTCCATCTTGTGGCTTGAACCAATGTCTCGTTTAAGCCAGTGTTGCCACTCCCCAAGAACTGTGCCCTCTCTGGATTGCTAAACACTGACCTCCACCCTCTGCTATGTATTACTAGACTCGTCAAAAAATCCTCCACCACTGAATCGTAACCAAACCCAACCTGTCAAATATGAGAACTCTCTGAACGTTGGTTCATATAATTAAGTTGAAGGTAAATTATGCATTTAGTCCTTAAAATTTGGAGAAAATTAGAGTTTAGTCCCTATGGTTTAAAAATCTGAACTTTAGTCCTAATGGTTTGAAGAATATAGAATTTAGTCTCTATAAGTGGAGAAATATAGAATTTCGTCCCTATGATTTGAATAAATATGTAAATGTGATGTATGAATTGTGTTTTTTGTCCGATCAATTACTTCTCTTTCACACTCATCATTAAACACAAAAATAACAAACTTCTACGTATTTTATTCACCAACAATTACGAACGACAGATTATTTTTTAGATTTTATCAAACTTTAGGAACAAAATTCTCATTTTTCAAACCATAGAGACTAAATTGTAGATTTCTCCAAATCATAGGATCTAAAGTCAATATTTTTAAATTATAAAGGCTAAACTCTTACTTTCTTTAAATCATAGAGACTAAATTTATAATTTACTCTTAAGTTTATCCTAACTCATCCGGTTAGCTTTTGGGTTAATCGATAGTGTAACATAACATAATTTTAAATGTGGGAGGGGTTAAAGTTTATACCTTTTGACCCCATTTACTTCCATTTTCGTATGCGCATGAAGCTAAAAGTTGAGCCTCTTCGACAGGAAACGCGCTTGCGTTGATACCACTGAGAGATTTGATGAACTCCTCGGACACACCGAAATCTTGTCTGTGCTTTAAAGGAACGTTGTCTGATACATAAATTAAATAAAACTCAAAATACATACAATTATACGAATGAGAAAACATGTCCTAAAACACATTAATTAATGGTACCTTGTGGGGTAGTTGCATACAAGGAAAGCCTACTGATGTAAAAGCATGTGCCTGACAGAATCGGACCTTCAATCCCGTTCGTGCCTGACCATTCCACCTTCAACCATAACAGTTCAAGTTAAATCCTCAAGTTTTACAATTCACACTTCATCCAAACCAATCATTCCTTCATAATATGTGATAGTCTAATATGATATTAGAACTTCAAATGAGTGTTCAAACTACTCAACCGGGTATTTGACTCATAAATTCACTGAGTAAGCAAGTAATTCTAAACGGATAATTGACTCTACAAATTCGAATCCAACTCAAGTAAATCAAATCTAAGTAGACATTTTGATCCTTAAATAGTTCGGATCTAATCCAAGATGACGTTCTCTAAGTAGCACCATCTTAAAATCTCACAGTCTCACCTACATTAGAAAGATAAGGACTTTTCAGCACATTTATAAGATATGTGGTTACTCCCTTCACTGCTGATGCATATCGTTAAAAAGCACCGACATATCAAGATCTAAATTCGAATGGATTCCTAGTTCTAGTCAGAGACCATTGTGTTCGCACTAGCATTCCAGTTATCGATTACATGAAGTAGAGAACAAGGGTTGATCTTAATCTCAAGAGATAGGGAGAGGTGCAAAGCATGAGACCAATAAGGAACATGATCAGGGCAAAAGGTGTGTAGCTTTTAGAGAGCTGGATAGAAGAATGCTGCACCGTTCTCCATCGGGTGATCAGAGTAAGAGTCTGGCACTATCTAATACATATATAAGAGTTAAAATTAGTGTTAAAGTTTGCATTTTTACCGTAAAGAATGATCTGAGCTGGCTGTCGTAGATGTCGTTTTTGGTGACAGTGTAGAACCTCTGAGGGAACTGAACGAAAGCTAGAGAGTGGGAAAGTTGGGGGTTAAGATAAAACCGCATTGCCCGCCGAGCTGCGCTTGAGTCATTGCAATACATATCGCAGTCCAGGACTAATATATACGGTGAATTGCTCATCACTCCAGAAACTCGAAGCTGAGCAACATAGTTCAATTAGTTAACTTATGTAATATATGTTCGACTAAATAAATTTAAAATTCGAATTTACACTCTCCATCATACAAAAATTAGTATCCTATTTTTTGGTTGATGTATTAAAAACCATTTCATTTATAATCTCTATACTTTCAAATGTCCGAATTTAGCGTCAACATGAACCGAACATCTTGTACAACCTAGCAACTAAATGCACATCTAAAAGTTAAAGAAGACATTGAGACTATATTTTAATTAAATGCACATCTTAAATTTGTGTAAGAAAAAAAAAATTGCAAAACATCAGATATGTATAAGAAAAACAATCACTCCAACTACAATTCTAAAGAATATGAAAGATGAATACTATTCTTCTAATTATTGTACCAACCTTAATACATTTTCATAGAGGTGTAAGCCTCTGTCTCTCTCCTATAAAAAAGCATACACCTTTTATGATCCAAATTAATTGTATATCTTGAGATTAAAAGTTTAGAGTCTGGTGTTGACATAAACCTCAATAGGTGAACTTAGCTAAAAATAAGAAAGAAACATACAAGAACATTAAGGGCCCCAGCCTTGAAATGGTGTGGATGCGACGTTTTTTTCTCACGGGATACGTAAACAACAAGAGGAATTTGAATTTCCTTCCTTGAGTCTTCTCCAACATCATTGTCATTGGACTTTATTATCTGCAACAAACCCATTTTTCAAATATTTATTCAATTATACCTTAAGTTTAAATCAATTTATTTAATTTATAGCATAATCCAACAATTATTGCTCATGAAACTGCTCAAATAGAAAAAGTTAAAATTGATTCCTACTATAAATTTAAACCAATATTAATAATAATTTTATGACAAAATTTTGAATTTATTTCTAAAATTTATAGAAAATGATTGATTATTTTTATCAAAGAAAAATAAATAATTATTTTCTAAATGAAAGTGATTTCTTAAGATGCGAAAATGAATATTTGTTGAGAGTCTTAAAAGTTGAAGAAGTAAGATGTAAGAAAGTTGAAAGTTAGGAAATAAGATTGGAGGAAGAAGATGAAGGGATGTGAAAGTTTAGGGAAAAAGACAAACCTGGATGAATGGAGGATGATGAGCGGCAGAAGTGGAAGGTGTTTCTTCTCCAACCCACCTTTTTGCTACACTTGTAATTTCATTCTTAAACTCCTCGTACTTTTCCTTCTGTCATTCAAAATTAAAATAAAATCAATCATTATTTTCTTTTCTTTTCTTTTTATTTAATAATAATAATAATAATTTAGTTGTACCACAATTAGCTTCCGCGCCACAAATTCATCACGGCGGCAATCATCTCCGTCAGCCGAAAAATAAGCCTCGGGGCACGGCTGGGTAACTTCATATCTTCTACAGAATGGTACCCACCACCGAGCGAACCGCTCCGCTTCTCTGATACCGTGCAAAGTGACCGGAGAACCACCGTCGTCGGAAAGGTACACGTGGAGTTTATCCGGGGGGTAGTCCATAGCCATAGCCGAAATGAGAGTGTTCATGACTTCCAGCGTGGGCTCCTTCTGGTGGTCGGTGGTGCAAATAAAGACATCGATGGGCGGAAGCTGGGCGTCGTTCTTCTCCGGCGGGCTGTGGGTAAAAATGGGTCTGGGTCGCCATCGAGAGGCTCGACCGAGCAGCCAAATGAAACCGAGAAGCAACTCGGAAGCGAAAAGCAGAAGCCATGGGAGAGTAGTGAGTTGTGGGGTTTGGATGAAGAAAAAGGAATGAAGTCTGTAGTAAATTAAGAGAAGTAAAGCTATGGAGTTGAGGAGTATTTGGGTTCTGTTTATAAGAGTTTGAAATGGTCGGGCATGGCTAACATACATACCTTCTGATTCCGACTCCATTTCTTTTTTATCCTCTTCAATTTTGGTACTGAAATTCATCCAACTGCCCCGCGGCTTAAATCAACGCCACTAACACTAAGGTGCGGTTAGGTAAGGTTTAAATCTTTGGAGTTGGTAAATCATCCACTTGTCCGATCATTATTATTACAAGGATCCAACATTTACTTTCCTCCTAAATATGTAAATTTCTGTATATTTACAAGTGTTCAAGTGCCTATGTATTTATAAAAATTTTATCATATAATGAATTATCCACTTGTAACCATTAGAAAATTTCATGGTTAAATAAGTGAAAATATTGCATAATATGAAACTAAAATCCAACACGTCTAGTTTGTTTGTTTTTTATCGACTGATATGTTAAAAAACTTATCTATCATTGACTTATGCACATATTTATAATATTATTTTTAGTTATCTCTCATTGGTCTGACACACATATTTATAATATTATTTAGTTCGAATTAAATTAGCAAAGCAGCAGCCATGCTGATAACAAATTTGATTGATTTTTCTAAAGCATGATTGATGTGGTGAAAAGAGACAAGTAGAAATCTATTCTCACTGTTTGACTTACCTCCCAATACTCCATACTCCATACTCCCATTGAATGGTGTAAATTTAGTCCTTGACATTAATTAACTAGGCTAACCAAAATCCAATATATGGCCCCAAACACACCAATTCAAAAAGTGTTTCAATGAAAAAGACTTGACCTGAGGATTTCAAAAAGCCCACTGAGTCAAACGTGCTACATTTTTTCTTCAGCAAATAATTGCAAGTTTCAACGTCACAATTGGCTGTAAATTCCATACTAATCTAAACCAACGGAGATAAAGAGTGCCCATTTCCCTCGCTAAGTAGGCCTAATTAACTATTAGCTTTGATTTTAATATATCATACGGTTTTCATCACATTCAATTCAATCCTTTGATTTGTGTGCTCTTAGTCAAGTGTAATAAGGACTTAAAATAAAATTCATCTTGTTTCAAAAATAAATAAATAAATAAAGCCTACTGGGTTTCAATATGCGTGGAAAAAGAAATGATAAATCTTGTTTTTCAAATGGGGTTGATATTTATCAATTAGCCTAGTTTCATTTCCTAACCTTTCGTGATTGTTGCATCCATCAGCGAGTAGTAGATAAATGCATCCTCGAACCTGAATTCTTGAGAAGAGCACACTTTCAAAGTTTAAGTCTCCAACTATCATGCCACCCCTTGGGGGCGAAGGTATACTTGTTATCCACACTTCTATATATACTCATATATATACTTCGCAATGACACTCTCCTTGAGCACTTAAGCCAGATGGGAGATACCAAAGATAGAAAGGAAGATGTGAAGTGAAATATTCTGCCTCTTGTAAGTTCTAACAATAGGCAATGAATTCAGACTTAAATATCTCTGCTTGAACTGCATCTATTGGTTTTTCATATCAGTCATGTACAAAACATTGAGACAGCTCACTGGGAGTAAAATACTTGGGCATCGATCTCTATCTCTCAATCATCAAATCTTCAAATCAAATCCTATTAACATCCTGCAGGAAACCTATATAACAGAATGGGTGGGTAACTTTGCTCCCAAATCAAATCCTGCAGGAAACCACTAATGAAACCATGTCAATAAACATTTAACTACTATTAACATCAATCATCAATCTTCAAACAAGTAGTTAATTATCCCAACTACTTACGTAACACCAATCTCCAAACGAGTAGTAATAACCCCAACAACTATTAACTCTTCCATTCTGTTATATCAAATCCAAACATACGCCTTAGAAGAGAGCTTGTTAAGGCATGATATATGTTACTAATGTTGAACAATAAGCAAACACTTCGTGGAAGAGAAAAGAAGCAAGCTCAGGAACCTGATAGAGGATAAAAATAGATGATCAAGGTAGCCTTTTTCTTTTATGGTTTATCAATCTTCTCACTAATATAGTTATATTAGAAAACTTAATTGGTAGTATTATAAAGTCAAGAGAGTCTGAAATCTATTTTTAAAATTTTTTATTGTTCTTGGGTCTTTTATGAGTTTGTTTTGTACAATCCTATAAATGTTTGCCTATTTTTTCTTTCAGTAGATCAGAAGCACAAAAAATAGATTAATATAAAGACAGTGATCTTTCCTTTGGAGAGATCTCTTATAAATTTATCTCAAGGCCCCATCTTTTATAATTTCATACATCAACGAGGGAAGTAACCGACATATCATATAAATGTATCGAAGAATCTTCACCTTTTCAATGCAAGACAAATGGCCACAAGGTGAGTATCTTCGACAAAATTTGATCGGTTTATAAATTAATCACCCAAGTTACAGTCTCAGATCCAACTAAAGCTATAATTCTAAGTCGGAGCAAGTCCATACCATCTTAGATTGATTGACACTCGAGAGTGCAGTTTTACACAAGGAAGTCATAAATGATATGTTAAAAGATCAGTGTATTCCACAAAAAGGGATTGATAAAAAAAAATTTAAAATGAAACGAGAAAGCAAAAGGGTTACCTCACACACCATTACTTTTTCCTTCCACTAACCTCCACGGCCATTCTCAATCTTCTGCTGTGCAACATACTCCCGCACTTGTGCAGATTTAATTTTCATACCCGAAATTATCTCTTCAGTTGCATCAATTATTTGCTTTGGCAAATGAGTCTCCAAGTAATCAAACCACTCCCCAAGTGTCATCTTCTTCAAATCTGGCGCCTTCTCTGCCTTACAAAGAAAATCCTCATCATGTGAAGCTCTCCCATCATCAACGTCTTCGCAACTTTCTGAAATAATACATACATTTTCTTTTTCATCTAGATCAAGAACCCCTTTAGGGCAAGACCCACTACCTGGATCTTCAACATTCACGTTCTTCATACCTTCTCCATTGTCAACCAGTGTATTTTCTCCCAAGCTTTTCTGCTCAGCGTTGTCACTAGGTTCCAATTTAATGGAAGTACTGCAATCTGGTTGCTCTTTTTCCAATTTCTTCCTTCCCCTAGTTCCAGCTCTGGTCTTTTTTGCCCCAGCCTTAAGTTTAGCACCGACACAAGAATTCTCGGGAACATTCCCAAGAACTGAATCTGTGGCCACAGACACGGTGTTCTTCGTTCTCCTGGTACTTCTAGTAGTAACTTTGGGGCTGGGTTTGTTTCCCACGTTCACATCCTCTAGCCCTCTTCCTACATTAAGATTTTCCTCGATTTCCTTGCAATCGGCTACTTGGTTACTAATTTCACTTTTCACGCCTCTGCCCTTTCTCGGTCTTAGACATCTCCCGCTCTCCAACGCCACCGCGTCATTGCCTCCTCCCAGTACACTGACCTCTTCCACGGCCTTTTTTCTTCGATTCCGAGTTTCTGCAACTGATTCCACCACGCTCGAACCTGCACACTTCTCTTCAGCTTTCCGCCTAGGGTTTTGCCTCGACCGACACTCTTCATTACTGTCTATTCTAACCAAAATCGAACTCGACTCACCTAATTTAACAATATCGCCGTCGGTTAGAAAAAAAGCATCGTGAGGAGGAAGCTTGGTATCGTTAACAATGGTACCATTGGAAGAATCAAGATCCCGAAGCACCCACTTCCATGATACAGACTCGGATTCGATAGAGAGGTGCTTGGTGGAGATGCCGGCGTCTTTAATGGCGAAAGTGTTGCCCCGAACTACACGACCGATCCGAATCGTCGTTCCGGGTTGAAAATTTAGGGTTTCTCCCTTGCGAGGACCTTGAACAATTATGAGAGTAATTGCAGAGGATTCCATGGTGAGGTGCTTCGGAAGTTCGAATTGTATCAATTGACAAGGTTTTGCCCAAATTGATAATCCTACTCTTTTTGTTTTATCTTGTTTTTTTCTTCAAATGGTTCCTTTCCCCAGTTTGAAGTTCGACTTCCCTCCAATTCCATTTCTCTTTCTTCTGAATTTGGGCCTTATTTTAGACTGACTTTAGGCCTACTTGGCCCAATTGTAATTGGGCTAAAAATAGGTAAGCCCATAATCTGAAAAACCCTAGCACAAACAACATTGCCAATGGAGTCCACAACGGAACCCATTTTCACTCTCTTTCCCTTTCACCGACCCTTATTTAGGAGCTGCATCCAATAATTTAATAATAATAATAATAATAATAATAATAATAATAATATTCTTCTTTTTATTTTCATTATTTTCCTCTCCATAAAAAAAACCAACCAGTAAATTATTCCTAAAACAACGAATCGTTTTTTTTTTCTCTTACAAAAGTCCTCCAATCTCAGCTCTTTCTTACCTAAACTCTAACTTAATTCTCCTAATTATTACAAAATAATAATAATAATAATAATAATTTTAGGACAAAATGTTATTTATTATTTATTTTTTTTGTAAATAATTGAATTATCGATTTTCTTTTGCTTGGTTTTGGACTTAGCGCAGTCTTCTCTATCTCAATTCTCTCGTCTCCTTTGCTGGTTCCTTCGACCTCCGTCTCTATTTTTTCTATTTCTCTATTTTCACTTTTCATCTCTCTTTTCAGACAGTCTCTCAGCTCCCATTGCATCTTCTCGCAGCTCCGCCACTTCTTCAAGGTTTGTATGCTCAGTTGATCTGCCCGATGCCGTTTCCAATGTCGCCCCCCTTTGGATTTTTCTTTTCACTGCTCTTCTTTTCTTCCCGTAGGGTTTTAATTTGATCGGGTTTAGTTTTTTTAAACGGATTGCCTATCCGCGATCATCGCCTATTATTGCGATGATTACTTCATTTCCTTTCTGGGTTTTATATTTTTCTTCAGCTGTCGTAATTTTGTGGTTTTTTTTTTTTGCGTTTGTTTTTCCGTTTTCTTAGGGGGTTTTTCGGGACTTGTTTTTATTTTTCTTTCGGATTTATGCTTAGCTCAATTATTGATTCCCCTTCCGAATCTTTCGATTTTAGAGTGTAATTGATTTTCGTTCTTATCGGGTAGGTTTTTTATTTCCGACAGCTGCTTGAAATTGGGTCTGTTTGGTCTCCTTTGGAATTAAGACAGAGAAATGATTTTGATTTTTGGGCATTGCATTAGTTGAATGTTGAAAGGCTGATGATATCTGTAATACATAGTTCTATCATTATTTTTTTTAGTCCAAAGGGTAGCACTAGCTTAGAATCCTTGGGCTTGAAGGTATGCTCCGGTCAAAGTACTAAGTTTGAAACCTAGTTATGACATAAATTTATAAATACCTTCCGTGTATTCATTCTTTCAATGTCTCTCCTTGTCTGGCGTAAAATTTTGATTTTCCGATTTCAAGTAAAAAAAAAAAAATCTTTTGATTTCTACCGATGGTTGGACTGAAACTTTTGTGAATTTTACATATATTATATATTGGTGCTGAATTAGGATTTTGTTGCAAAGGGTAATGGATTGTGTTAATTGTGTTCTTTCTTTCCTGTGGTCTGATTTTGACCTCTCGTGATGTCTTTTTTTCGGATTCATTCAGTGAGAGGAACATATTCTGAACGAATTTATTTCAAGATGGCTGGTGTTGTTAGTGAAGAGGCTGTAGGAATGAGGTCCGCGGAGAGTTATGCAAATGGGCATCACAGTCAGTCTGGAGAAGCTTTGGCTGAATGGAGGTCTTCCGAACAAGTGGAAAATGGAACACCATCAACTTCACCTCCATACTGGGACACTGATGATGAAGCAGAAGAAGCTGGTATGCATTTTATTTATACTTATTTCTTTTTTTTTTTGTGCCTTATGTATGTAACATTGAGGTTTCCCTAGAAGCTCATAAGGAAGCTGGAACAAATGCAAAGAACTAGGAGGATTTTAATCTCAAGAAAAGTTGTGAAAATTATGGCGTTTCATATCATTCACGTACATAGCTTGAACTTTAGGATAGCACATATATTTTTACCTAATGTATCTTGGCCTATAATTCAAAATATCTGGGTTGTGGTATTGATTTCTATCTCTATTCTATTTCTGCTCCATGCCTCCCTTCTCACAATTACTGTTATGGATTGTATTGCGCAAGAATAGTTGATGCATGTATTGATGTCTGTCTGGTTTAGATGATTGTATATACTAGATGTCATCACACTATGAAAATAGGTACTCATGTTTTAATTCTATATCTTTGTAGGACCAAAACCTTCAGAATTGTATGGAAAACACACATGGAAGATAGAGAAATTTTCTCAACTTAACAAACGAGAGCTTAGAAGTAACGCATTTGAGGTTGGGGGCTACAAATGGTATGTCTGAATTTTTTATCCCTTTGAAGTCTTCAACAGTTAGTCATTTCCTTGTTTATTTGTCATGTTAACTTTTATAGATGGAATTCAAGCCATGATAACTTTTTATCCTTTAATATCTCAAAGTCTCTTACTTTGGGATGTCATATTCTAAGAAGCTAAGAAGCAAGGACACAAACTCAACACGACACAATACGTGTTGAGGATCCCACTATTCTCCCACATTTGAAAAGTGAGGAAATATCATAGTATTTATAAGATAGGTGGGTTACTCCTCTCATCGCCAATTGGTTTTGAGATGAATGCCCATATTTTCTAATATGGTATCAGAGTCATGCTTCTCTATATTTGTTAATTTAGTATTTGAATATTAATAAATATTTAGAATATTGGTTAGATATTATCTAGATTAGTTAGGAGATCTTTTAAGATTTGATATTTCATGTACTATATGTATTTGTTGAAAGTTCATCTAAAACCAGAAGGTTCACGCCTCTCTCAAAATTTAACATGGTATCATGACTCTTCTCAAAATTTATCATGGTATCAGAGCTCATAAACTCAAACAAGTATTGGGTCCAATAAAAATGAAATTGAGATCTGACACGTATACGTCGATGACCCATTACTTATTATTACTTTTTATGAAATACTATTAAAAGTTCACATCCAAAATATTTTAATTTTTTACTAACTATGAAAAATAACTAAAATCAGTGTTTTGAAAGGCGCACCTAGGCGTAAGGCGCAACTCATGTGCCTCGCCTTGGAAAAAGCGAGGCACGGCGAGTCACGCTTAATTAGGCGCGCGCCTTTTGGCGCCTTCCTTGAAGCCATGAGGCGCACCTAGGCAGCGAGATCTCCGTACTAGGTCATTCGTAGCGCGAGATAAGTTTTTTAAGATATCAAAATGTCTTGAATCACTTATGTGTGTTTATATATCATTCTTGATTCAAAATTCATTCCTTCGATGTCTTCTGGGTCCTGACCTAAGGGCGAGCGTGGTAACCTCGGGTATAGTGAAGCGACGCTTTGATTTCCCGGTTCAAAAAAAAAAAAAAAGAAGAAAATGTATGTTTTATTTTTTTTCCCAAGTTAAACTTTATTTCTTCCAATGAAATGAAGGATAATATTTGAATCTTATGTTTGTTTTGTATATTATTCTTGATTAAAATTTTATTTTTCTTCATGAAAAGTGTTTTGATTGTAAATATATTTTTATATATATTTAATATATTTTTATATAATGCGCCTTAAGTAAAAAAGCTCATGCCTTTTGGTGTGCCTCAGGCTCCAGAAGGCATTTGAGCCTTAGTGCGCTTTGTGCTTTTGAAAACATTGATTAAAATAAAGATGAACATGAAAATTTTATTCGCGTTTGAATTTAACCCACTAGTAGACATATGTGTCCATTGAAATCCAATGAACATAATCTCACTATTTTTAAAATGTCTACTAAAAGCCCACAAACACTATTCTGATGTCGTGTATCACTTGAAAAAAATAAGTCTTAAATGGTATGTCCGTGAAATTAAAAATAATAATAATTAAAGAGGACAAGGAATTATGAGTGTTGGACACGTGTTCGAAGAGTGTCCAAAAGTATCAGTGTCGGATACGTGGTCGATATGGATACTTTGTCAAAATCAAAGTGTTCGTGTTTCCTGACTCATATTTTCAATTTTGGATTTATGATCGTTCTTAGTGTTATTAAAGCAGAAGAATAATCAAAAGAAAATTGTAAAAGAACGTGCAAAGAACACACAGATTAACGTAGTTCACTAATAATGTGTTAGCTACGTCCACAGATAGATGAGATAACCGTTTTATTTAGGCGATAAAACTACAAAATGTTGATCGAATGGGGTTAGGAGAGACCTCCGCTCGCTGATCGGGCAGCGAGATCCTCGCTTGTTGACCAGGTAGTGAGATGCCCGCTCATTGACTGGGCAGTGAGACCCTCGACTAAGTAATCATAGGGCATCAAACAGTTCAAAGCATATCTCAACGCTTAGTTTCTCATCTCGGTGTTCAATCTGACTACTTTCATAGTGGTAATGCATATCCTTCTAGAAAGCTAAAAAACTATTTCTGTGTGGTATCAACGAGGACATATTGATGCCATCACCATGGTTTCTTTTTAGATGCACTTTTCTTCCACACGATTGTGGTTGAGGATTTATCCATTAGTATATTGAAAAAATACCTGGATTTATGTCTGTCCTCTGTAGGATCAAGTAAACTGTGAAAACTTGTTGCAGGTACATTTTAATTTATCCACAGGGCTGTGATGTATGCAATCATCTCTCTCTGTTTCTTTGTGTCGCTAATCATGACAAACTCCTTCCAGGTACTATCCAGTTTGAATTGTATTCATTAAGCAATTTCCTTGTTTACAATTTGTTTAAGTGCCTCTGCTATCTTTACTCTGCATTACAGGTTGGAGCCATTTTGCACAGTTTACTATTGCTGTGGTGAACAAGGATCCAAAGAAATCAAAATATTCTGGTTAGTTTTGTTACATTTCTTTTCAAGTTTTGTTGTTACAACTTAGCATACCTAGTACAAAAAAACTGTACAGATACGTTACATCGGTTCTGGAAGAAAGAACATGACTGGGGATGGAAAAAGTTCATGGAGCTTTCTAAAGTATTAGATGGTTTTATTGATGCTGACACTCTCATAATAAAGGCACAAGTTCAAGTGATTAGGTAATTTTTTATTGTGATTAATAATCCTAGATTACTTATATGTTAACTTGTTAAGCATGCTTCCACGTTATAAATAAACTTTCTGTTTTATCATTGGAATTTTGACAGACTCAAACTCCATGGACACGCCAGAATCTAAATAAATAAGTTTTAGTTCCTTGAATATTTTATAGGCTGTCTTTTTATTAACGACCCCTGTTATTTACATTTGTTTGGTTAGTTAAATGTTCATTAACCCTTTTCTTTTCTTTATAATTATGAAAGCCTTAAATTGTGTTGTGTTCAAGGCCCCCTCCAAAATCAAGGAAATGTTTTAGTACTCTGAGTTGATTTTTAGTCATAACCCTATATTGGCTGCATTTTAACTGGGATGTCTAAATTTTCATTGGGTTTACTCTTGCAGGGAGAGAGCTGACCGGCCTTTTCGTTGCCTTGATTGTCAGTATAGGAGAGAACTTGTTAGGGTGTATTTGACAAATGTTGAGCAGATATGCCGACGTTTTGTGGAAGAGAGAAGAAGTAAGCTTAAGAAGCTGACAGATGATAAAGCTAAATGGTCAAGGTAGTTTTTCTTTTCCATTGTTTATCACTTTCCTGAATTATATTGGGAACATCGGTTCTTAGAACAATCTAGTTAACAAAGTGTTTGGAATCTATTCTTGAGATTTTTCATTGTCCTTGGATCTACTGAGATCGTAATGGATAATATCATAAATATTTGTCTAATTCTTTCTTTAGTTCAGAAGTAGTAATAGCATACGAATTGGAGAGGCCTTTTTTTGTGCTCCCTTGTGGGTCTTTTGATCCCTTCTCTTTGTAATTTCATACATGAAAAAACTTGTTTCTTATCCAAAAAATCAAATGTGCACAACACAACAACTATGACTACCTGTATAGTTCCACAAAATATCTGCCTTACCACCCCGATAAATTGCTAGTGTCGCATATAATTATTGCTATTATTTGTTTTTTAATAATGATCATTTTCATTTCCAACAGTTTTCGGGCTTTCTGGTTGGAAATTGACCAGAACGCTAGGCTCCATATGTCCCGGGAAAGGACCGATGCAATTCTAAAAGTTGTTGTAAAACACTTCTTTATCGAGAAAGAGGTGACATCTACTTTAGTGATGGATTCATTATACAGTGGTTTGAAGGCTCTTGAAGGGCATGCACATACCAAAAGTAAAAAGGGGAAAGCAAAACTATTAGATGCTGAAGAGATGCCAGCTCCAATAGTTCACGTAGATAAAGACGTGTTTGTTTTGGTGGATGATGTACTATCTTTGCTCGAGAGGGCTGCTATGGAACCAGTAGGTCCATTACCACCAAAAGAGGAAAAGGGCCCTCAAAATCGTACGAAGGTGAGTGCCTGATTGATAATGCTTGTCAAAATATTTAAATGGTAAGAAAGATGGTTTGATTGGAAGCTTAACAATGGATACGTATGGGGTACAATACAAGTATCATACCAGTTATATTATTTGATTTCTGTTACCATATTTTTATGATTACAGCTCTTACGTTATTCCTGATAGTAACCTGAGTTGAATTGTAGGCGATGGCTATACAATTATTTTAGAATTGATTTTATGACTAGTTAGGAACACGGATCTCTAAGTTATAATTTGTATGCCTAGTAATGTTGGAGTTGGCTGAAAAACCATAAAACTCTATCTGCAGGATGGTAGCTCTGGAGAAGACTTCAACAAAGATTCCATTGAACGGGATGAAAGGCGTCTTACAGAACTGGGCCGTAGGACTGTGGAAATATTTGTCCTTGCCCATATATTTAGGTATTGTGTTAGTTTTTTTTTCTTACAAAAGCTGGTAACTTTTCTTGTTAGGATCTAGGAAGGAAGCTTCATACTCTTAATCTCTTTTTACAAGCCTGCATAAGAACATTGCCTTGAGCTTTATTTTACATATGTGATGTGTAGTAATACACTTTTTATCAGTTTCTTGAATCAAATATTATTTTTATCGCTATCTTCAATTTGAATGTTTATACTTACTTTCTTTACTCACAGCAGTAAAGTTGAAGTTGCCTATCAGGAGGCTGTTGCATTGAAGAGGCAAGAGGAACTCATCCGTGAAGAAGAGGCAGCGTACCAGGCGGAAAGTGAACAAAAGGCAAGGCGATTAGCTTCAGAAAAGGATAAGAAATCGAAGAAAAAACAGGTGTCACATAAGTAGAATTATGAACTCTTTTAATTCTTTTTCCTCCGCCTCTACTCTTTTTCCCCTTTATTCACTTTCTGCCTGCATCGATCTGTCCAGTTATCAATAATTTTCTTCCCTTCTTATGCCATTTCTTTCATCAGGCTAAACAAAAACGAAACAACCGCAAAGGCAAGGATAAAGGGAGAGAAGAAAGAATGAATACGACTTCACTTATTAGAGAACATGTAAATCCTAGCAATGGGAAGGAGGTAGATGTCATTGTGGATGAGCTGCAGTCGGTGCTTGAAAAGTCTGACTTGCCTGATGTTCTATCGGATGTCTCTGATTTGGCTGAAGGCGTAGGTGAAGTACTTCAACATGATTCAGAAGACAGAGATCCCAGCCATGTCAATTGGGATACTGACACATCAGAAGTTCATCCCTCAATAGAAGCAAGTAGCAGTAGTATTAGTAGTCTGTCTTCTGCCCAAACACCCTTTTCTGACAAGAAGCTGTCTGTCATGGATGATAGCTCTTCTACGTGTTCTACCGATTCTGTTCCATCTGTGGTAATAAACGGGCCTTATAAAGAAAATTCCTTCCACAAGAAGCAGAAATCACCAAGCATGTAAGTGAATTAACTTTATTTCTTTACAAGGGCATCAGAATATTTATTGATTTGCATCTTTGATTTTGTAGAGGAAAGAATAAGCAGATGGATGCAGCCTATGATCAGAGCATTTGTGTCAATGAGGTGGATAGTCAGTTGTCAGAGCTTACAGCTGACATAGAGAACCAAAGTGATGCTTGTGGTAGTAACAAGTTTAAAGAATCCGATCCTGTAGCTGTTAATCACTCTCTCCGGGGTAAAATGAAAGCGGTTGAACAGACAGTTAAGAAGGTGGTCTCCTAATCTGTTTCAAATGTATAAATGTGAATTTCTGGACTGAATAAAATGAAAGAGCGCCAAACTCAAGAAAGTAAAAGAAGCATGTCTGTAGTTGTTGCCACTTTCAGGATACATTCCTTATTTCTTATTGATGTGGTGTGTTATTTTCCTGTTTCGTTTAGATTCTTGAGAAGCCTGAAATCGTTTTATTGTCTTCACTTTTCTTCATGAGACTAGTTTCTTAATTACTATTATGTTTAATTGGCTTCAAGTACGAGACTTTTTCAGTTTGAATTCGTAAACAGGCTCGGTATATGCATAAAGCATATTTCATATTTAATAATGTTACTTCTTATAGGGTCATGCATTTTGAAATTAGGTGTTCGGTTTTAACCTTTAGTTTGTTCCTTGTGTAGGCAGAAAAGGTTATTTCAGTGTCAAAGGAACGAAGCTCTAAAAACCAGGTTGATTTGGAAAGGATACTTAAAGACGTCTCATCAGCTGTACCATCCGCCCCTCTGAGTGGCCAGGATCGTATGCCACCAACTGTTGAACAGAAGTTGAGCAATCAGACTAAAGCTTCTGTTGATCCCGTTCAAATTAAAGCATCATCGTCAACTAGCAAACATCATATAGAGAAGACTGCGCCTGTAATTACCTCATTGGATGTGGCCAGTGCTACAAAATCAGAGGCTCAAAAGTCCACAATTCCAAAACCAACTGAAAAGGCTAAATCACATCAAGTTCCTATGATGTCGAGGCCTTCTAGTGCACCTCTAATTCCTGGTCTAAGAGCTACAGCACCTGTTGTTAATGTGGTCCATACGTCACCATTGCTTGCTCGTTCCATGAGTTCAGCTGGCCGGTTAGGGCCAGACCCTGCTCCAGCGACACCTAGTTATGCTCCCCAGTCTTATAGGAATGCCATAATGGGAAACCATGTACCTCCAAGCACTGCTGGTTATGTACATCTGAGCACTTCACCTTCAGGCGTTGGCCCATCTTCAGGCTTCTCTTTGGCAGCTGCTATGGTTTCTTCGCCTGTGTTTGTACCACACAACTCCGACAGATTGGATCCGAATGCCGTTAGACCGAGTTTTCCTATTGGAATGGTAAACCGAGATGTTTTACCAAATCCCCAATGGGTTGAGAGTTCACGGAGGGAAGCTGTTAGGAGCATGCATTACAATTCTTCCCTACTCAACGACGTTCAAGAGTTATCTAAGAAGCCAATTTGTGGTTCGATCAATAAAAATTTGTCAACAGAGCTCTCAGCTTGTACGTCTGGTCGCCTGGTCCAAGGTTTTGCAGAGGAGTTCCCTCACCTTGATATAATCAACGATCTTCTTGACGATGAAAAAATCGTTGGGACATCAGCTAGGGACAACTCCATGTTCCATTCCCTTGGCAATGGACCAATTTTGTTGAACAGGCAGTTCTCTCTTCCTGGTGACATGGTAGGAATGGCAGGTGATGTAGGGTCCTCCACAAGCTCTTGCAGGTTCGAGCGGACACGAAGTTACCATGATAGCGGGTTTCAACGAGGATATGGCTCGTCCATCAGCCATTATGACCCAGCCATGGATTTTATTCCACAGTCCAGACAACAGCAGCACTTAAATAGCCAGATAGATGGGCTGGTTCCGAACTGGCATGCAGCTTCTGATCTCTCTGTACTTGGGACAAGGACCTTAGACTTTGATGGTTACCAATATCTAAATCCAGAATATTCTAATATGACGAATGGCTACAATGTATTTCGACCGTCGGATGGGCACTGACTAACACAAGAAGTTGCCATGCCTAGAGTTGGTGGGCTCTGTCCCACTGTAATAACATACCAGGAAGTTGTTGGGGGTCTTGGATTTGGAGTGTGGTTGTAATCCTCCTATAAGAAAACAATTTGTAAAGAGTGCTTCTTCTCTCACCTTCTCTTTGCTACCGTTGAATGCAAATTTAGTATTATCGTTGAGGTTTTGCTTATTTCCCTTTGATTTTTCCTGCCTGTTTGGTCTCGAGTGAAAACACATTTCTATATAGAGCTTTAGGATGTGTTTCGAATAACGATTGGATTATTATAAATTGATAGGTATTGAGGCATAGATTATTACAAGGACAGGGTGCATGTTATTATAATAGAAAGTTCTATTATAGAGTATGAGTTATTACAATAGATTTCGAAATATTATGGATTAGTCCATTAGTTATTATAATGAGGGGCTTTATCATATCCCATTTGCTAAACAAGCAAAAGTATACAAATTGTTCCCTCGTGACGTTTCTGTTTTGCTTTGGTGGAAACTTCCTAGCAAAGAACTCCTTCAGAAAAGTTCTTAGCTTTCAATGATACACATCATTCCTAATGGATGTATATCTCTTTTAAGTCTTCATGTTTTCAATTAGTTGAAAACAAGTTATCAAGGATTGCAGTTCAAGCATAACTTTCCACTAATATTATAGTTAGGAGAGGACGCATACAATTATGTCGAGGTTTTGGTCAAATCCTTGCAGCTTATAGAATTAATAATCCAAAAGTTGACCACTCTTCTTTTTACTATAAATATCATTGCAACCCCATCAGCAAACTCAAACCCTTTTCTTTCATTAAATTTGTCAAAATTAGATTGAGAATAAAAAACAAATGCCTGCAAGAAATATGAGATTTCTCCACATAACTCTGGTAATGGCCATTCTTCTTTTGCTGGTTCAGCCTAACGCAGCTGGTAGGACTCTGTTTGAGAGGCCAGGAATGGTGAGAAGGGAGCTGAAGCTGAAGCTGCAGTCTCTTCAAAGGGTCAGTGTACCGCCCTCCGGGCCATCCGGTTGCACCTTCATTCCCGGTACGAACGGCCCTGGGTGTCCCCTCAAAGAGAAGCACTATGCTGCCGAACGTTCGATACAACGTCCAGTCACTCACCGACGACATGCCGCCTCTGTTCGTGTGGTGGGGTCTCCTATCTGAAGCTCTATACCTTATCTTATTTTGATATTCATCTTTCTCAAACTTTCATTCAGAGCCCAAACAGTTGGTTAATTTTGTCGTCCCTTGGATTCTTGGAAGTTAGAAGTTAATTAGCTGATGTGTAACGTATTGAATTCATTGCAAGATTGTTTTGTTATTTTTGTGCCCTTAGTTATGTAAATAATGTACTGGCCAAAATGGGCAAAATCTCTGTCTATAGAAATTGAATTGTATTTTGTTTCAACACTTCAAATAATTTCTTATTTCACCAAATACTCATTTCAATTTACACGTTCTCATACAATATCAAGAAATATGAATATCTATTTCAAAATCAATCAATAAAGAAAGAAGTAGTTTATCTAATCTTATAAATACTAAAATATTTTCTCATTTTCTCACTGTGGATAAACTAAATTATATCTAATTAGAGAATCTTGCATTTGAAAGGTGATGAAACTTTCTAGCATTTATGTTAGGAACAAGTATATTATTGGGATATTTTCTTAAATTTAATATTTTAATATTAATAGATATTGTTAAATATTATTTAAGATTTTGTTAAAAAATATAATAAGATTTGATATTTCATGTATATGTATCAAAAGTTAATGAAAAATCTCATTAATGTTATTCGTTTTGAAATAAAATCACACACTATCTTATATTATATTAAAATCCACTAAATTGAAACTAATATTAGTTGAATAAAAATGAAAATGAGAGTCAAATGGAAAAGAACTTATAGCATTGTTTCAACTCAAAGTAAAAGCCGGTTTCTTAGGCATTTAAAACATAGCCTTTAAATCGTGATTCCCCATAGTTTTATATTCTTTAACCCCAAAATATACATATGTGTGAATAAATATGTATATATATATATATATATATATTATAATCCGGGGGGTGTTTGGGTGGTAGGAAAGTGGAGAGAAAGACCCAGAATTGGAATTTGAAAGAATGTTTGAATTCATTAGGATGGAGATTTGAGTTAACAAATAAATAAATAAATAAATAAATTTGGGTTAGAAATGAAAATTACGTATTGGAATTGTAAAGTTGGGTTATTTTAGGCAGAAGAAAAGGAAGGTGCAGCCCCCTGCATGCAATTTCGAAGTGCAGCATTAACAATTAAATAATTATATACTTTTTTAGATATAAAATGCTTATTATATGGAAATTTTGTGTTACAAATCCATGCGTGTACGCATTCGGCGGTGGCTTTGTTTGGTCACCATTCAATTTAAAATCTGAATCATTTTTTACTTCTAACTTATTATAAAGCTCTTAATTTTTACTCTATGCTTTTAATTCCATCATCTCCAAACTTAATTAGTAAAGATGGGATCAAAAATTATAAATTAAGCATACTTATAATTATAGTTAAGAAAACATACAACAAACGGCAACAAGACCCTACCAAATAATTGTGGGACATTATAGTTCAAGATATATATATTTCAATAATTAACCTGTGACGCTGCTGGTATAGAACTGGAATATGAATTTAGGAGAGAAGATGTTTATTTTAAATAAAATTTGATAAACAAAATTGATGAAACGTTGAAAAAAAATTGAGATTCGGAGAGAAGTTAGAAAATAGTTGCGATATATTGAAAACAAACTAACAAATTCAAGCCCAATTCTTCCTCTACTCTATTTGGGCTCTTTCATCTTTGGGCTCTATGTGTATTTACAGGCCTGTTAGATTACATAATTAAAGTCCAATTCAAAAAAAAAAAAAAACTAAATTATTAAAACAAAAAATTAATTTATGTGCATTAAAACTTTTATGTTGAAAAGTAGGATGAAAAATTGCATATATGAAAAGGGAAAAATTCTTTGCAAGTTATTGAATCTAAATTCAATTCAACTATTTTGAAAACCAGAAGGAAAAATTAAAAAAAAAACCTCTTATTTTGACCTTTTATACTTTATTCATGCAATTTCAAAACCTTTTTAATAAAAAAAATAAATAATAAATAAAACTGATTGTTGTTCTTTCTTTCTTATGTAATTAAATTCATGATCTAGCAATAAAAATGTTGCCTGACACAATATATGATATTGCAATTAAAAAATTATGAATTCAAATTTTCTAGTTCAAAGATTATTAATTTTTTTAAATAATTATGTTTCAATTAAAAATTTGTGTGTCTAAGTTGTATTGGGATAGATGACAAAATTGTGTGTACAATTATGAATAAGAATACTGTAAAATTAAAAATAAAAATATTGTTAAACAAAACAAAGAATAGAGATATGTCGTATGACTAAATAATTAAGAGATTAAATGTTCAAATCTCTTATCTTATTAGATATATATATGTATATATTGTTGGACCATGTTATATAAATCTCAAAATAAAACTACCAACACAAAAAATCCTGTACTAATTGATAAAAAAAAAGATATATATAGAGATATAGATTTATTTTTTTTTTTTTTTTTTTATTTTTTTTTTTTTTTTTTTTGATTTTTCTGTTGGGGTGTACAATTTCAAATACTCTACATGGAAGAAAACTCCTCTATTTTTTTCAACTTTTTCTAATAGTGGTTCACAATTGTGCAACTCTTGCTCTTCGTGTTATTTTCTCATTTTCATATTGAGATAAAGTCGTGTAAATTTGGTTTGTACACATATGTATCATTGGAGATTACTCTCCAACCACATTATTTTTAAATTAAAGCAATTACCATTAAATATCACGTCAAAATATTTATTTGAATTATAATACTCAAAGAGTTTTTCCCATGTGAAAGCATGAAGACACCTCACATTATTGGTTAAGAAGAAGATATATAGTCAAATAAAATACAAATGAATACCCCCACCACACTTATATAAACCCACTTCCCCCCTACAAAGATGATCCACAAAAGAGCTAATTCCCAAAGCAATCACAAAAAAAAAAAGAAAAAAAAAGAAGCTTTATTCTCACTGCCAAAGGAAGATGTCTACATCATGTAGAGGTACACAAGTTAATACATGATCATCATGATTTCTAATAATCTTTTTATCATCTTGAAATTTCGAATATCACATAAAGATCAGTTTATATATCTTATAATGAATTGACGTGTTCATGAAGAATAATTTATGTAGTTTATAATTTTCAAAGTAAGATTTTTAATATTATACGGGTGCCCTGCTTTATATATTATATATAAACTAACTATTTTTTTCTTCTTTTATGGGACTTGTTTAGGGAAGAGTTCGTGGCCTGAGTTGGTCGGCCGACCAGGGAGAGAGGCAGAGAGGACGATTGAGAATGAAAATAGTTTGGTTGATGCTATAATTGTTATTGACGGCCGCTCAAATGTGACTACCGACTTTAGGTGTGACAGAGTTTGGGTTTGGGTAAACGAGACAACAGGCAATGTTGTTAGGACTCCTTTTATTGGTTAGTCCTAAAAATAACCATACGACACATATGTTTATGTGTTTAGTATACAAACACGCTCATGTGTTATGTCTAATGACACATGAATTTTATGAATAAGATGTTTGTTTTTCTTTTCTTTGTTGTGGTGTAATAAAGATGTTTGGTACATGTATGTACTACCATCCTTTCATTTATGTAATGTTATCATGTCTGTTGTACAATAAAAAAGAAATTATCACATTTCAAAATTTGAATTTCATTGGATATAAAAGACGTTTACCTTGTTTTTTTACCATATATACTCTCTAATTTGAACTTTGTTGTGGGTAAAATTATTCATGTAATATCCGAACAAGGTACATGCCCTTTTGAAGAATAGTCTGACCCCCTCTAAGGACCAACAAGATTAAGACCGAGCTCGAGGCTGAGCATGCAACCGAACTCAAGGTCGAGTTCGAGGCCGAACACACGGCCGAGCTCACAATCAAAGAAAGTCTGACCCCCACCCTTAGGGGGTCGGTCGAGGGAACCAAGATCCCCCTAAAGTCAGGCCAAGTATAAAATGACAAGTGGATCCACTGATAACGGCCAGGAATTACATCAAATGTGAACACCCCCTTTAAGGGGGCAAGTCATGATGGAGGTCATGAGTAACTGAGTTCAAAACGTTTGATCCCTGAGGAGACGGTCGAAGGCGAACACCCCTAAAGGGGGAAAGCCGTGGAGGTCAGGCTCTCCTAAGAGCCGACCGAGTCCAAGTAACAACTGGATCTGCCGATAACGACCATGAGTTAATTGGTTATGATTTAATATTTAAATATTAGTAGATCATATTAGAATTCAATAAGATATATGTTAAAGATTTATTAAAAAATATTTTTAGACTTGAAATTGTATTGCTAATGGAAAAACTACAAAGGTTCATGTCTTTCTCAAATTTTATCACGTTATCATAGTAATATTTTTCAAAATTTATCACAGTATCAGAGTCTTTCTAAATTAGATATGTTATTTGACGACTTGTGAAATCCGCGACTTAGTATGATGCATGTTTAGCATCTTATTTTCGTTATATTATTGTCGGAGACGTAATCAACTAAAATTTGATGATTCATAAAATTTCCGTAATTCGTATGATGTAATTACACATCCTGTTAGCGGTATGTTATGTTCGACAACGTGAAGATGGGTGATTGTGGTATCATAGTCATGTTTTTCAAAATTTATCAATAATTGAGTTTACCTTCCGCCGTTTTTTTTAGTAACTGAGATGAATAGTTAATGATTACTCGGAACGACCACACAAATACAACAACAAACACGAGAAACAAAATCCTTAGATCTCTATATTCTTTATAACACAAATAGTGTAGTTTTTTAGTGAAAGAATAGATAAAGATTAGAAAAAATACGAAGAAGAGGATAGGGATCTTCACAGTTGTATTATTTTTATTAGGCTAAGAAAACAACCATAAATGAAAAGGTTGTTAGGTGTTTGTTTATAAGTGATGGGAGGTTACAGAAGACTACTAATTAAATAGGGATTAAAAAACAATTAATGGAAGAAAAATATTTGAAGAAATGTTTTTTAAAATATAATCATGGTTACCGTCCTCATCTAAATGAGATTCAATTCAACTCTGTTAAATAATTGAAGAAAAATATTTTCTTAAAATCTAAGCTTCTGACTTTGGATATTAATTTGGCCTTCAATAATGAATGAATCTAGAAAGCAACACATGTACGAAATATGTACATACATAATTATTATAATCACATTTAACAGAGATCCTTCTTTGACCAAACCAAGATAATTTTATTAATTATTTTTTAAAATAAAAAGACATATTATCTAAATAACAACCGTATTATTTAGTTGCCTCTATATAATATATATATATATATATATATATATATATATATATATATAATTTTATTAATGAACCATAGTCGTTGCACATTAATCATATACTCAATCAAGTTTCTGAGGTATATATGAAGCCATATCATCAATTAGAATTTATTTAGTATAATGCAATCGTTTAGCTAGTATTATTAAATGACTCCTTAATTAGTGCCAACCAAAATAATTATTTAGTGATATAAATGTTTGTTTTTTATCCTTAATAAATTCCAATCTTCAACCTCTAATTACTTTTGTTTTAATCATTCTTTAATTTATGATTTTTACATCGTTAACTATTGGAAAAGTGAAGTCTCACCAACTTTAACAAAATTAATTATAAGCTAGTTTTCTTGATACAAATTGATTTTGACATACAATCTTATATTATCAAATATGTTTTCATACTCCAATAAACAAAAAATAAGTATTTCAATTCGATTTAAGCGGGTATAATTTAGATTCAATCATGTACGAGTACACAAAACTTATGTTAAAAATACATAAGAAATTTGGTTTTTTTTTTTTTTTAAATTAAGGAATCAACGTTATCAATAATAATTTCTACCAAATAAATATTAATAAATCAAAAGGGGTAGGTTTTGAAAATGTCAAAAATGACAAAGCAATTCTATCCATTATATATATTTTTTCTTTGGTTGAAATCAATAAATAAATGTCAAAGTCAAAGAAAATACAAGCCCAAGTAATTATCAAAACACACCAGATATATAAATCCAACATTTCTCTAAACAACATATACTCATCACACAAAGCTTTATAATTATTCAAAAGCAAAGATGTCGGATTGCAAAGGTAGGAGCGACATGTCGTCTATTTCAATGGCATGAGTTTGCATTTATAAGGATAGGGTGTACATTTTGTTTAATATTTTAAGAAGTGGGGTTAATTTTGCTTAAGTGTTTAATTTAATTTGTATGCATAAATACAGGGAAGAGTTCTTGGCCAGAGTTGGTGGGAGTGCGTGGAGACGTCGCTGAAAAGATAATCGAGAAGGAGAATCCTTATGTTAATGCGTTAATTGTTGAGCAAGGGATGTTTGTTACACAAGATTTTAGGTGCGACAGAGTTTGGGTTTGGGTTGATAAGTATACTCGTATTGTTATAATTACTCCTATAATTGGTTAACTTATGTGTATATATATTTCTAATTATCTCCCTTTTAAATGTTACTAAATAAGCAAGGAAAATGTATTTTCCTTATTATGTTGTGTGATGGTTTATCTTAATTAATTTATAATAAAATAAGTTTGTAATTAATCTCCACCTCAACAATATAAACTGCTACATATTCATATTGGTTACTATTGATTAATTCAAACTCCTATACAAATCAAACCCGGCCTCAATATAAACTACTATATATTCATATTGATTAAATAATTCTCTATAAATTCTTTTAGAGTAGAGGTTCAAATCATTAAAAATCTCATATTTACCCAAATCATAGCTTCCCCATGGGTCAAAATCATGTTTATATTACCTAGTAATTATCGTAACCATGTTTATATTACCTAAAATTTTTGTTAAACTAATTTTATGTCAATACCATGATGGAATTAATTAATGGTTAAAAGAGTCTTGTAAAGTTAAATTAAATGATTTTGATTGTGATTGTGATAAAATTGATTTTCATGATTTAGTATCTACTTAATTTTTATTTTCTTCGCCACGTTAAGGAGTGATTTTGAATAGGATAAAATTGAAATATTAACCGTATCATGATCAACAAAATATCTATCACATTTTCTAGTTTCATAGTTCTTTACGATTATGGGTAAGACTTTTCGAGTTTCAGATTTTGATTAGGATAGACAAATTCTTTTCAATTTTTTATAATTATGTTAAGATAAACGTACTGCTCCTATTTTATATATTCGACTAAATAACACTAATTAGAACAATTAGTGATATATTTGTTTTATAAGAGCTAGTTATATTGCAAAACAAACACCCTGATAGTGATTTAAGTAGATCTTAATTAGAAATAATGAAAAGTAAGTAGAAGGAACAAAAACTCATTTTTTCACTTTTGTTTTTTTTTAGGTACAGTTATGATAAAAGGACTTGTCTTATTTCTTGCGATAAAGAGAAGGAACAAAAACAAGACATTGGACTAGTTAATTTCATGCATGCTTTTGAGTGAGTAGTGTTTGTTTGTGAAAAGCTGTTGTATGTGGGACGCCTTCTATATCTCTCTTCCTTTTCACCTATATATAAGCCATCATCATCAACAAAACATTACTCTATGCATGGCCATCTCGATCTCAAATATCAAAATTCTCTCTCTCTCTCTCTCTCTCTCTCTCTCTCTCTCTCTCTCTCTCTCTCTCTCCTCTTCTTGGTAATTCTATATATTTGTTGAGGGGAATGTTGTCTGGTTCGAGACCGTTTCTCGATCATTATCGTCTGCACGATGAGAACGATCTCGGACCAGGCTTCATTCCCCCCAACTCAAAAGTCATCTCCTTTAATTGGGTAAGGTTCTAATTAATTTGTGATGTTTCCAAATTCATAAGCTTTTTGCTTGTTCCTTTGCCTTCAAGTTGCAGAAATTCCAGCTGCGAAAAACATTAGTGTAATTAGGTGGATCCATTGTCTCTCTTTTTTTTTTTAACGAAAACAGAATTAAACCATTGATTTCAAAGAAGAATAAGAAAAAAATTAAACCCAACAAAATTTAGAGAGGAATTTGGAAAAGGAAGAAGAGAGAGGAAGGGATATTGTAAGAGTTTTTTCTTTTGTAATTAATAAACAAATAATTTGATGAGAAAGTTTAGAAATAAGGCTGAAAAGGATGTTTATAAAATGAAAAAGAATGAGTTTTGGAGGAAAATCCAATAAGAAGAAAAGTTATGAAGGTTTCATCTTTTGTATGTTGAAATGCTGCCTCAAATTATAGCTTTGCTTGCTGAGAGTTGCAAAGAATAATATGAGGTGAAGAGAAGAAAAAGCTTCGAGGGATCTTTAACTTTATTAGTTTTTTTTTTTTTTTTTTTTTTTTTTTTAATTTGTGATACCACATAGTTTCGCATTATCGATCTTTTAAAGACGATTTGCTTCCTTATTCCTTAGTTACAAGGAGCAATTTTTTGAAATACATTTGTATTGAGAGGTCAAAAGATGGAGACATAGAGGTAGTTGTAAATATTTCATGGTCTGACAAAGCCATTATTTGTGAACTCCCTTCTCAAAAATGGGAACTGAATTTCTTTTTTCCCCCAAGCACTACTTTTGTAGGAATGCCTTTTGTTTCATGACTTGACCACTTGAATCTTCTCAAAAAAAAAAAAAAAAAACAAAAGCATTTTCATTCAACATGGAAAATTTCAAAGCAAAAGCTTGGAAAAGTTATTTTTAAAAGAATGAAAAATGAAAGATTGAGATTTTGTTAGGCACAATAAAAAAAAAAGAAAAAAAAGAAGTGCGAATCTCTAATTTTCTCATTTAAAATTATCAATGGGAGAACTTGTTCTTGGGCTATTGTGCTGACAAGATTTTTTTTTTTTTTTTTTTTTTTTCCTTTGAGGTAGGAAAATTATTCTTTACACGTCGAAATAGTGTAAATGTAGTTAGTTAAAGATTGGTTTGAATATGTCAGTAATATTTTCGTTTGTTTATATGCTAGGTTTCTAACAGGTATATATATTCTCGGCTATTTTATTATTGACGTTAATGTTGAACTAGATTAACACAAAACAATAAAATTATTGCATCACTACCCATTCGTCGTTGTGTATTTAATTGTGATATGGGATTCATAATTAACCATGATATTAATAAAAAGTATCACATTTAATTAGATTTATGGTTACCTATAAAAAAATGGGAATCAAAAGATTTTTCTTTTTTGGTTAAAAACAATTTTTGAAACATTTATTTTACTATAAATAGTTTTTTGACATACTAAACCATAAATATTAGGGAATTTGATGTTATAGCTCGCAAACCTATCAAAAATTCATTTATAGTAAATTTTTTTTTTTCTCTGCCTTTACCCATTTTTAATAGGATAGACTTCAATCAGTAAGTCTATCAGAGAAGTGATTAAAATCTATCGGTTAAGTGATTGAAGTTTATCGATTGATTTCAATCAATTTTTTGTTCATGAGCTTTTTGATCATTTTGATAGGTCGGTCCAAAAAAGTTGTTATAGATGTTTCAAAATACGCTATACACCGACTATTTATGATTTTTTTTAATTTACATGGAAAAGCCCATAAATATTAAATCATAAGCTTTAAATAATATGTTTTATAAATA